>JAJOOS010080004.1:0-42793 GCA_029582725.1 Solanum chiquidenum | reverse complement strand
GGAGACGTCTAATATAATCAAAATAAAAAATAAGTAAATTAAGAAAATAATATCCATGGAGATATCTAATTCATTGTATTTGTTACCCCCCCCCCCCTCCCCCCAAAAAAAAGTTATGTTTCATTGCAAATTTTAGGAGCAAAATTGCTGGCATTTTGCGTCTAACGATCAAAACGACAAATTGTATGGAAACTATTATCACATCGTGGATTTTATAAGATAATATTGTATAGATTTATGTGAAAAGATATTTCATTTTTGAAAAGCGATATTGACAAAGAATATCTCTCTCTTTATATATATATATATATTTATAATAACAAAGTAGTATAGACAAAATGATTTAACATTTCTCTATCACTAGCATTTTTTTATTTTTTATTTTCTCTTCATTTTAATATATGATCTACTAAGTACTAAGTAAAGGAGTAATAAAAATCTCATAAAATACATATAAATTCTAAAGCACATTTTGTTCATCGCATGATATTTTTTTTTCCATTTATCATTCCACCATCCTTTTCTATCCCCATTCGAAAGTCGAAACTATGCTGAATATTTTTTTTAAGACCATGAAAAAAAAGGAGGTAAATTCTCATAAATATTAAAACATATTTTATTCATTGCATAATTTTCTTCTTTTCTTTTTCTTTTTCATTAATCGCTCTCTATTCTCTCCTCATTCAATAATGCTTGCCTCTTTTTTTTTAGACCGTGAAAGATGCTAAATTAAGTAAGAATTTTCATAAATTGTATTTTATAATGTACATTGTGTGGTGCAATCTCTTTTATTTATTTTATTGTGTTTTTATTTTAATATGTTTTTGTGATTTTGATAGGTGACAACAATGTCAAACGAAAGGAATTAACCCTTCTTGTATGATACAATAATTTTATACGAGATAACTTCTCCTGAATATAATGTTTTATAATATGTTAATATTGTATATTGAGTTACGTTACATAATATTATTTTCGTTCACTTTTAATTGACATAGTTTATTTTTTTAGAGTCAAATAATATTAACTTTGACCAATATTTTATGATGTATTTTTTCATCATATTGATATGCAAAAAATTGGAATTTATAACTTTTCGTATAGTTTTTAAATATCTAAGCTTTTGTTTAAAATATCGAATTAATGTAATCTAATTTAACTTTGAAAATTAGTCAAATTGACTTTCGAAAAGCGCAACATGACACTTAAAAGTGAACAAAGGGATTATTTTTAAAGATGTATATCTTTGAAAATTTCTAAATCAAATTCTTAATATACATTAGTGTGTGTTTAACCATGCTTCATTATGAAATTTGAAAAAATACTTTTTGTTTTTAAAGTGAAATTTGGAGTTACGTTTGGCCATGAATGTGTATTGAAGTTGTTTTAAAATTATTATTTTTTATGAGTAATTTGGAGTGAAAACAATCTTTTGTTCATTTTCAAATTCTTGAAAACTCTGGAATTGCATTTGAATTTGGCAATTTTTAAATTTTTTTATGGCTGAACATACTATCCGGAGTTATAATGAATATTAAACCTACACATATATGTCTTCATTTTCCTTGAAAAAATTTAACTTCTAAAAGAAAAAAATCATAATGAAAATGCAATATATCTTATGCCATTGTAATTCTTATTATGACTTTATATAAATATAAATTCTTTTCTATCTTGACTAAATTTGTAATAAAAAAAATAAATTCCTAAATTCACTAATTTATATAATATACCGTATGAAATGCAAAATTATTCACTAGTTTGTCATAAAATGTTCGCTCGAAGCGACAAATAGAAATTAAATGATTTTTCAGATTATTAGATTGAACAATGAGATTAAGAACGTGTATTGATATACTAATAATAGAAATAAGGTAAAGGGTCAAATATACTTCAAAATTATGTGAAATGAAATGGATTTATTCTCCCTTAATAAATGGGGTCAAAATGTTATCATCGTTATTAGTTAGTATCAAATTTTCCTCTAAACTAAATAAAAAGTAACAAATTTGCTCTTATTTTTAAATGGTTATAAATGGAGGATAAATTTGAATTTTTGCATGGTTTAATGGTGAATATAGTGACCCTCTTTCACATATTAAAATTCAAAACTAGGAAAAATGATCAAATTTGTTCTTTGAACTATGCAAAAGGTTGAAATTACTCTCCGTTTAAAAATAGCGATAAGTTTATTCCTTTTCGCATAGTTTAGGAGTAAATTTGACTCCAACTTATTACAATAACATGATATAAGACTCTAACTATATCAAAACAAATCAAATTTGTTTCTATTTGGAGACTCCCTCCTAATTAATATTCATGCTCCTAAAAAGCGTGCTATCAATTTTCACTTTCCCACTTCTTACTTGAGATTCTATTTCTTAAGATGCATAGAAAATCACAACCAATAATTTGGAGAAAAAAAATTGTGATAAAGGTAGTATAGTAGGAGTATATTTTGAGAGAAAAGTGAGCAATGAGTACTCACATATTGTTGTACTAATATGATATTAATGAGAAAAAATTTGTGATGAGGGGCATCATTGCTAGAGAACATCAACCTAAAATGCACATGATTACTCAAAGTTCTCTTGGAAGTAGGACCTAATTATTAGTTATTCATCAATAACACCAGATCCAAAACTATCGTTATAAGTTTATTAAATAGTAGTACTATAGGAAAAAAGCAACATTCACCAAAATACTTTGTTAGGAAATTGCCCCCACATTTTACTTACAATATTTATTAGTTTGACATAGCTACCATTAGAGTTTATCCAAGAAAAATAGTAAGTGAATATTAACATTGTCATTGTCATTTTATATATATCTTAAAATAGTTATCTCAAATTATTTATCATTTTAAAAAAATAAAAATAAATAAATTATTAGTTTCCTACTTTATCCTTTAACAATTATTATTGAAAATTACAAATACCTCAAAATGGTAAAGAAAAATTATTTCTCAAGACATAAATAAGAATTAAAGAATCACACACTCTCCTAATTAATATTTTTGTGAAAAACATGTAAGAAAACATGACAAATAATTTAAAATGAATGTACCATTTTAGAGTTCAAACACAAAACTTTTTGGTAAAAGTGAAAATAAAATTAGTTATAGAATTCATTTTTAAGATTGTACTTAAAATTTTGTAAATGAGAAGTCTCTTTCCATTAGCTAGTGGAACTTATAAATAACAGGTTTCACTAATTTTACTAGTTTAAGGTTTTACCAAAAAAGAATTTGTTTAGAAAGGACATGAAAAAAGTAAGGTTCCTTTGGTCATGCGATATATGGAATCATGATATGATATTATAATATGAAATTATGAGATGAAGTTGAAGTTTTGGTTGAATATGCGATATGAATATTTTGTGTTGTATATTTTCTCATAAACATAAGAATCTCATAAATTGTAAAACTATTAAAATAACCTCAATTGTTTATTCAATCTTGCCAAAAAAACAAAAAATTATAAAATAGCATAATAAATTTTTACAAAGCTATTTGTTCTCCACTTAAGTAATTGTTTCATCTAACTTTCATTGATCAAACGTTTATTCAATAAAAAATTGAAAATAAATTGTAGTATAGTAATCTTTAATATAATCCTCCCACAACGGACAATCTCCTCACGTTAAACTTGCATTTCTCGATCATATGATGGAGAAGACAAGATGCATATGATGCATTCTTCCAATACATGCTATGCATATGATGCATTCTTCAGAACTTAAAAGTTTTAAGAAAAAAAATACCATTTTATACTATGCATTTTCCAATACATGCATATGACGCATTCATCAGAACATTGATCAAATTTATTATTTTATTAAAATGTAATAAATCAAATATGAATAAATAAAAATAGACGGAGAGTATAATTTTCAACCAAATAAATTGAACCATCAGACTCTAGCTATAATCATTCAATTTTTCGTGGTCTAAAAAAGGCAAAACAATTAAAATAAATGCATAAGAACTATTTAGTTTTTTATTTCTTCAATATTTTTAGCTTTACTAATTATGCCTTTTACTTATAACTCGTTTATTTCATTAATTTAATTTCCTGTTAAAGCAAAAAGTCTCACATTGGTGATTAATGAGATGGGTGGACTCCTTATAAGGCTTGAGCAATCCCCCTCCCTTTGAGCTAGCTTTTGAGGTATGAGTTAGGCCCAAGACCTAATTTAACATGGTATCAGGGCATGACTCATCTCACCCAATGTTGGGGCCCAAAAAAACCAAAAATTGCCCACGCACCAGATGCTAAGCACTGGGCATGAAGTGGGGTGTTAAAGCAAAAAGTCGCATAAGGTTTGAGCAATCCTCCTCCTTTTGAACTAGCTTTTGAGGTGTGAATTAGGTCCAAGACCAAATTTAACATTTCCTATCAACAATTACAACCATGTCTATCTCCATTATTTTTTAGGTTTTTGTTTTATTCTTAAAATGGAAGACATCGCATTGATTGGTTTCTATTCATCACATGAATAAATGAATCTAAGACAATCATCAAAATGAAATAAAGTAACTTGTGACCAATATATTCACACAATCCAAGAAGAAAAGCTTGGTATATACCAAAAATATTTACCTAACTTCTTAATCCTAATTTGATTAGCTTGTTTATCATTTTTGGTAAATTGAAGAAAAGAACAAACATCAATAATTGAGTAATTGAGGTCAAAATTCTTGGATCTAAGTAAAATTTAACATCATGCTCACAAGTTGTAATATGAGTCGATCTACCAAGATTAGGCAAATGTTTTCATATTCAATAAAGTCGACGTCCTTGATTTAAAGAAAGTAAAAAGAGAGAAAAAAAAATTAAAATTAAAATACAAAAATTTGACTTCAACATTAATGAAACATTAATGAAGTGGATGAACATTATGAAGGAATGAGATTTAAAAAGAGTTCAATTGATTCAATAAATTACTTCCTTTCTCTCCAATTATATGTCATGATTTACTTTTATTCGCTCCTTAAACATCATTTACTAGGAGATTTTTTTCTTTCTTGTGTGTGACCGTTTAACCCTTATTTATGTTTTAACATATTATCTATCTTCATGAAACATTACTGTTTAATCTTGAGGTGTTTGCAGTTTTTAAAAATAATTACTACTGAAAAATGAAAAAAAAAAATTATGTCTTGAACTTACTAAATGACAAATACTCCTTCAATATCGTACTCTTTCCGTTCGGATTTACTTATAAAATATTTTTTAATTTGATTTCTATTTTTGTTTGTCATTTTTGACATGCAATATTATACCCTCAATTTATTAGCATTGAGTTAATGTCTTTAAAAAATGTAATGATATGTTTGAGACTCTATCAATTAATACGGGTAAAATGATAAACTCAGTATATCAATAATTGTTTTCTTAATAGATATACCAAGTCAAAACTTTTCCATATTAACTTGACCCAACTTTTTAAAAAATGATTATTAAGAGTATATTTTATTAAATTAATATTTTAATGATATTTTGAAACTCTAAATTTAACCATTATTACTATAGATAATTATTTAATATGTAAGATAGAAAGAGAAAAATATAATAAAACTCTCTTGATTTATATATATATATATATATTTGATAATACAAGAAGTAATTAATATGAAATGAGAAAGTAATTTGAGATGACTAATTTAAAAATTATTAAAGATAATAATTTGAGAGGAGATGGAAGGATTAATTATTTGTTTTGGGGAGAAGAGAGATAATAGAGGAATCTAATTAAGATTGAGAATGATGGAAATAATGTCTTGTAAGAGCAAAACATGGATTTTAATTTCACTTATTATGTAACCTTCTCTATGTCGGCTTCTTCTCTCTATTTTTACAAAACGTATCATATAACACATTATATAATCCTTTAATAATTACGTTCAATAAAGTCTCTAAAATATTTCCAACAATTAACTAAATACTTATCGCATAAAATAATACGAAAAATTTGAATAACTCAATTAATTAATTATTTAAACTGGAACATGATAATTCCTTCCTCATTTCTCCTTCCACGGTCTCAATTTTTAAAAATAAAATAAAGAATAGAATATAGTATAAAGGTTGTATGTTACGGTAGCAATAAAAAGCAGCTCCGTTTTCATTGGCGTCTGATTTTCCGGCGACTTCTCTGATTTCCCCCACACCGACCACCACCTTGATCTTTGGTTGCTACACTGCACCTTGGGTGTCGTGTAACTTTATTCTCTCTGTCTTCCCATTTTTGGATAGCCATTTTTTTAAAGCATATTTGTACCTTCTTGATTTTCCGGCGACCCTTTGTGGGTTCTAGTCTCAATCACTACCTGAAATTGTAATCAGAGATTAAAAACGAAAAAAAAGTTCTCTGGTGGGGGTGCAGTTTTAGTTGAAAAGACGCAGTCTTTTGTGGGGGTCCGGCCACCGGAAAATGGTGGCGATTTCTTGACAATGGAAAAAAAGAAGCATATTTGCATTTTAGGAATTCCGTGTTGCAATTATGGAGCTAGTAACTTAAAATGATGGAAATTTCTATTTCTATGTTGAGAAAGTGAAAAGCTTTTTGAGCTGGAATTAAGTGAAAGTAGCTTTGTGTTGGACTAATTCTTATTTGTTACTTTTGGGAGAGAAGCAATTCAATTAAAGTGGATTTTTCGCTGAAATGAAAGCGCCATCAAACGGATATCTACCAAATTCAGGAGAAGGTTTTTACTAAAGCTTCATTCATTCATTTGCATTTTTCATTGGAGGATATGATAAGTGAAATTTCTGCCATATTTTAGCTTTGATGGTTTGGTAGAGTAATAAATTGATTGTTTTGTCACTTGATAGCCATAATATGTAAGTTTTTCTTAAAGTAACTTGTCCTTGTTAGGCTCAAGGTTCCTGTGAATATTTGCCTTTTTTTTAAAGAAACATTCCTATTGCAAAGGAATGAGAACAGAAATACACTTTATCTGAACTGCTTTTACTTGTTTATTCTTTCATTAGTTAGTTATTTTCGTGCTTTAGCAAAATGTTACTAATACAATTTTTATATCCGGGAGTACAAATTGTATTTAGTGTAATTGATCTACATGTCTGCTTTCTAAGTTGGATTTTGGATTATATACTGGATAACCATCAAATTTTCTTGCCAATATCTGTTACTCGTTTTAAGTTTCACTTGTGACCTCTTATTAACTTAGTAGATGCCTCAAATGGTCTACTTTTCGTTAGTCGTTTTTATGGGGGTTGATTATGGGCGGAAGTGCGGAACATGAACATGGGGATCGGTTCTCATTTCATTTAGAAATGCCTAAACTACTCCTGGCAGCTTGTGTTTACTCCATTTTGGAGAACAAAGAGTTCCTTTCAATTTCTGTGTATCATTCTCTGTCAATTAAGTAGGTTGTGCCATGCTGACATGTAAGTACTAGGAGGGGTACGATCAGAGTTGAAAACAAGGTTATCACTGGAATAGGAACAAAATTAATAATGCAAATTTTGCTTGATCTGAGTTCATGATGCTTTAACAGGATCCACTTGCCGTAAGTTCATATTCTCATATGGTTTTCTTCGAGAAAGGAAAATGAAAAAGTTGTTCTTTTCACTAGATCAAGAAATTACTGTTATCTGTGCATGTCATTGACATGCTGAAGCTATCCAGTATTGGTTAGTTTTTGATTGCCATTAGGTATACACCTATTAGAGGGTCACACATATCAACTGTTTGAGGGCCACTTGATATTCACGTAGGTTCCTGGTATTACTGAAGTTTTATAATCATTTGGCTTGCAGAACTCCTTATCTTTATGATGGGGAGCCTAGGAGCAACGGTAAAGTTGTCTCCGTGACACCTATATGTCACGGGTTCGAGCCGTGGAAGCAGTCACTAATACTTGTATTAGGGTAGGCTATCTACATCACATCTTTTGGGGTACAGCCCTTCCCCAGATTCTGCTTTCGCTGGATGCTTTGAGCACCGCCGTACCGGGCTGCCGTTTTTAACTCCTTATCCTTATCTACCAGTTGTTTGTATTTCTGCTTAAAACAGGTTTCACTGTAATAATCCTTCAGTCGGGGCTAAAAAAAGGTGAAACAGAAGAAAATTTCCTTTTTTTGGTTGCATGAATGATGTTTACATAGCTGGTAGTCAAGCGAATAAATTCGCACATAAAGGACCTTAATTTCTAGCATATTGAAGCATCAGATTTATGAATGTATAACATTGAACTTTAAATTTCGTAATATGCATACCTGAAAGTTTGTATCATAATGCAACAGGAGAAAGAAAGCTCATGAATTCAGAGTTATGGCACGCTTGTGCTGGCCCATTGGTTTCTTTGCCTCCTGTTGGAAGCCTTGTGGTATATTTTCCTCAAGGTCACAGTGAGCAGGTATGTATCTTTTGAAGTTGAATAGGAGTATTACGCCGCCTAGATGTTGTCCAATGATGAAGCCTTACATCAATATCAACACTATGCAGGTGGCGGCATCAATGCAAAAGGAGACAGATGGAATTCCAAGTTATCCTAATCTTCCTTCCAAGTTGATATGCATGTTACACAATGTTACTCTACATGTATGGCATCTTCCTCTATCCACATGTTGGCAGGGAATTCTCTCTTTTATGAATTGCCTTTCCATTTCCATATATTTTGCTTAAAATTAATGATCGAATATGGGTGTTCTCCGATACGTTCTTTGTATCTACAAAGACGTTAATGGAAATTCAGGATCACTGTACTTCTATGTAAGTTTCGTAGTATTTATTTGGATCCACAATCTCGAATTGACGTTGCATGTGAATTAAGTAGAAAAATATTGTTCTATTACGGCAAGTTAAAGTGTAGTGGGGTTTCCCTTTTCCTAACATGTTGTACTTGTGACATTTTTGTTAGGCTGACACTGAAACTGATGAGGTTTATGCTCAGATGACTCTTCAACCTGTCAACAAAGTAAGTCCTTTATGTTGTTTGCAATTTCAGCTGTCATATTTTCAGTCAAAGTACTTTTTACCTCCTCCCATAAGAAGTTGTATGAAACAAACTTTTTGATTCTGCAGTATGACCAGGAGGCTTTACTTTTATCTGATATGGGCCTTAAGCAGAACAGGCAACCTGCTGAGTTCTTCTGTAAGACTCTCACTGCTAGTGATACAAGCACACATGGTGGATTTTCTGTTCCTCGTCGAGCAGCAGAGAAGATATTTCCTCCTCTGGTTTGTTTTTCTTCACAAAATGTCTTCAAGGAAAGAGATCTACCTTTATGCATCTGACATGGAGCTTCTTTATAGGACTATGCAATGCAACCTCCTGCTCAGGAGCTAATGGCTAGAGATTTGCATGACCAAGCATGGACTTTCAGGCATATTTATCGAGGTACTGTTTAAGATCTTTTACTCTCTTATGTTGGAAGCTTAATTTTGATAATTCTGTGTGGAACTACTAATGGGGTAACACTTTGAGTCTCTATACTAGTGGTTGACATTTAAGGTTTCTCTTCAAAGATACAGTTTCATGTTGGACTGCTAAGTTAAGTGACTTGAATAATTAGTCTTCGTTTGTTTTTTATACTGTAGTGACTTTTATCTCTAAATCCAACTCAACTTATGAGAAATATGATTCTTATAATATTTTTCTCAAGAGTTTTTGTGTTAGCTTTTTAATATCTTTTAACTAAGTGATAATATTTCTTTTACTGTGAGTTTCTTAAAGTATATTGATGTAAAGAAGCTTACCCTAGTGAATTAAGTTTAGGTCATGTAGGGAATTGTGAACATTTTCCCCACAATGACTGTAGCCATCAATGTATCAGGTAAAAATTGGTCAGTGATAAGTGCTAACAAGGTTCCTTGAAACAAAATTAACATGATTTCAGGTCAACCAAAAAGACACCTTTTGACTACCGGTTGGAGTGTCTTTATCTCCTCTAAAAGGCTTTGTGCCGGTGATTCTGTCCTTTTCATAAGGTAATGGAAAACTTGGTTACTTTTTTTTTTTATTGATATGATAGTCATCTTGTTGCTAAGCTGAGAAAATTATATGTAGAGATGAAAAGTCACAGCTTCTCTTGGGTATAAAACGAACAAATAGACAGCAGCCCGCCCTGTCCTCATCTGTTATATCTAGTGACAGCATGCACATTGGGATCCTTGCTGCTGCTGCTCATGCTGCTGCAAACAACAGCCCATTTACTATCTTTTACAATCCGAGGTACTATATCAGACCTTTTTAAATTGAAAATATTGTGTTCGGATTAGATGTTTTCCAGACCTCACTTGTGGGATTTCACTGGGTATGTTGTTGTTGTGGTTGTTTGGATCTAGATGTTGAATTATACACATTTTTATAATCTTGCTCTTTTTGTTCTTGACAGGGCTAGCCCTTCTGAATTTGTAATTCCTCTGGCCAAGTATAATAAAGCTATGTATGCACAAGTTTCACTAGGCATGCGATTTCGGATGATGTTTGAAACGGAGGAGTCTGGAGTTCGTAGATACATGGGTACAATAACAGGTGTTAGTGATCTGGACCCCATACGATGGAAGAGCTCACAGTGGCGTAATCTTCAGGTACTCAGCCATCTAGGATTTGTCCCCAAGAATTTGCGTAGAATTTTGATATATTTAACTTAGTGGTCATAGTAGAGCTCTTCCTGCTTCTTGATATATATTTCTCAGTCATACCGAATACAATTATATATATGTTAGGCAATGTCACTCATTAAGTCATCAGTTGCTACTCCAGATCAGTGCTTGCTTGCATTTTGGTTCATGTTTTTGGTGGTATATAAAAAACTGTATTTGCATTGATCTAATCCTTAAGTATTTCTTTATTTAATTTGTTAGGTAGGATGGGATGAATCAACTGCCGGGGAACGTCCAAGCAGAGTTTCAATTTGGGATATTGAGCCTGTCGTGACTCCTTTTTATATCTGTCCACCACCATTTTTCAGGCCCAAGTTTCCTAAGCAGCCAAGTTTTCCTGGTAAGCTACTTGACATTTAGCTGTCTCGTATAATGTTTCAAAGGTTCAGAAGAACTAAAACAAAGAGCCTATTAAAGGTTCACTGTAGTTAAAACTCAACTTTGACTTGCAGGAAATGTTGGAATGTCCAGTTTTTCCATTGTAGTAAAATATATCTTAATTAAAGGATGTTCATCAACTTAATCTTAACGGTAGCAGCATGATATCAACCTTAGTCAGGCACTATACATAATAGCACGATTCAGCTCCCTCATCTCTACTTGTACAAAAAGGAACATAGTCTACTATAACTTCCTCGATAAAATCCTCAAAAGGGGTAGTGCTTTTGCAGGTGATGAGTCTGATATTGAAAATGTTTTAAAGAGGGGGATGCCCTGGATCAATGATGAGTTAGGTCTAAAAGATGCTCAAAACTCGATATTCCCTGGACTGAGCTTGGTACAATGGATGAGTATGCAACAGAACAATCATGTGCCAGTTGCCCAATCTGGACTTCCCAGTGTCTTACACAGTAATATCGGCAGTGATGACCATTCCAAGTTGTTGAACTTTCAGTCACCTACATTAGCTACACCAGGTCTCCAGTTCAACAAACCAAATCAACTTAACCAGCCATTTGGTCAAATCCAGCAGCCATCATTAGCATGGGCCCAACAGCAGCAGCAATCGTTACAGTCTCCTGTAAGTTCACAGCAGCAACAACCCACACTGCAGCAACACACGCTGCAGCAGCAGCAGCAGCAACAGCAACAACAACAGCACACATTGCAGCAGCAACACAACAACACACACATTGCAGCAGCAACAACAACAACACACACTGCAGCAGCAGCAACAACAACACACATTGCAGCAGCAGCAACAGCAACAACACACACTGCAGCATCAGCAGCAGCACACGCTGCAACAGCCACAGCAACACATGTTGCAGCAACAGCCACAGCTTCATCAGCAAGCACAGCAGCAGCTGCAGCAACAACAGCGTCCATCCCAGCAGCAACAATTGACTGGGAATTCATCACCAGTAAATCGTTGTGTATCCCCTAACCAGATACCAAACCAAACTTTTCCACAAGCTGCGGTATATGGTCAGCTTCAGCAACAACAGGTACTATCAGCTAGTACCCAATCACAGCAAAATGTTCCTGTCAATAGAAATCCATTTCCTTCGACATCCTTGGCACAGGACTTCCAATTTCAGCAACAAGTGGAACAGCAATCTAACCTCTTGCAGAAATCCCAGCAACAGCAGACAATACCACAACAAGCTCCACTACAATTGTTGCAGAAAAGTTTGATGCAGAGGCCCCAAGTGCAACCATCATCACAGCAGAGCCTTACGGAACAGCAGCTGCAACTACAGCTTCTTAATAAACTGCAGCAGCAACAACAGCAACAGCAGCAACAAGCACAGCTATTATCTCCCGTAAGCTCTACTCTGGAGCCGCGTATGCCCCAGCAACAACAGAACCGGCAACCACAAGAGCTCCAGTTTGCTCATCAACAATTGAGTTCCAACATCGTGACCACAGCGACACATCTCCAGTCAACCCATCATGCTTTCAACCAACTCCAAAGCCAGCACAAATCCCCTATAACAATCAAAGCACTTTCTGGTGGTACAGATGGAGATGCTCCTTCATGTTCAACATCTCCTTCTACGAACAATTTCCAAGTTTCACCACCAAACTTCTTGACCAAGAATCAAGGGCAAGCGATACTGGTGGATGAATCTGTTGTTGATCCTTCTCAAGAGCAAAACAAATCCGAATTTCGAATAAAACATGAACTAGTGTTCTCAAAAGGTTCAGAGCAGTCCAAGTACAAAGGCAATAATACTGAGAACTTAGAGGCAGCCTCATCGACAACATCGTATGGGCTGGATTCTAGTGGCTTCAACTTTTCATTGCCTGCATTATGTGTGGATGGTGATGTTCAATCACATTCTAGGAACAGTCTACCTTCTGCAGCAAATAATATAGATGGACTGAACCCTGATGCTTTGCTATCAAGGGATTATGATTCTGGAAAGGATATGCAAAACCTATTCTCTCCTTTTGGCAATGCCCCTAGGGATATAGAAACTGAATTGTCTGATGCTGGGATCAATTCTCAACAATTTGGGGTGCCAAACATGGCATACAAGCCAAGATGTGCCAACGATCTTGCTGTTAATGACAACGGTGTTCTGAATAATAATGCATGGACGAACCAGACTCAGCGCATGAGAACATATACAAAGGTTCACTGCATGCATGCTTTTGCTCTCTTGATCACTCTTTTATGTGTTTTCTCTTATTTCAAGTTTCATATGATGGATTAGTAGTGTTAAGTCTCATTCCGGTAATTTGTATTTTTAATTATCTTTTTTCCAACTGTGAAGGTTCAAAAACGAGGCTCTGTGGGAAGAACTATAGACGTTACTCGCTACATAGGCTATGATGAACTAAGGCATGATCTGGCACGTATGTTTGGAATTGAGGGACAGCTTGAAGATCCTCAAAGAACTGAGTGGAAGCTTGTGTATGTTGACCATGAGAATGATATACTGCTTGTTGGTGACGATCCTTGGGAGTAAGTGTTGACTTTGTCAAAAGTTGTAGTATTACTTGTCCAAGATATTCATGTTTTCCCATTTTTTTCTCAGGGAGTTTGTGAGCTGTGTTCAGAGCATCAAAATCTTGTCTTGTGCTGAAGTGCAGCAGATGAGCTTGGATGGGGATTTAGGTAATGTGCCAGTACCAAACCAAGCTAGCAGTGGAACTGACAGTGGTAATGCGTGGAAAGGACACTATGATGACAACTCAGCTGCATCATTTAATCGATGAACGTGCTCCAATTAAATGAGCTAACTTTGTGATACATTGTTCTCTAGGCTGCAAACAACTCAGATCTGCTGATTCTAACTGAAGGCAATTGAGGTAGTAGAACATTGCATTCTAGGCAGCTGGTGGGAGCAACTCATGGCATGTTTTTGGCGTAAATTCACATACCTTTTGAAGTCCCCGCATGTCTCATGGCAGAGTTGATATTAGATTAGTTCGATCGCTACTTTATTGTGAGGTGTGCAAAGCAGTTTTAAATTTATTGAAGTATTATTTTTCAGATCAAGTAGGTGTAAATTAGCTTAGAAATTCAGGCATGACAAAATTACAGGAAGAAGCATTCCTGGTGTACTAAATTTAACAGAAAATGTATAGCTTTGACAGTTGTGGGAAACTTGTCTAATGACATTACTGAGCTTCAACTTTTATCTTCTCCTCTACAATGTCCATTGTTTAAAGTTTGCTTCCAAAATTGCGACCCAAGTAATACACGAAAATGACGAGAAAAAGCATGATTCTTTATACAAGAACGAAACCCCCATAATTCATAACTTATGACCAAGAACTTCCACCTCCGCAACCAATGAAGAACTTTTTGCTAATGATTTGCAGCTTGAATATGCTACCTCTTTGATCCCAAAAAATGACAAACATCAGCTTGAACACAAGCCAATACATTCTAAATCTATATGAATTATGCAAATATTATTGCTAATCTTTCATAATCTGCAGTTTTAACATACAAAATTCCCAAAGGGTAATTCCTCAAATCAAGAACAGAAATGCATTCAGAAAATTGATTCTACACTTTGATATTAATCATTAATTTGCAGAGAGTATTACTCCTCACTCCAAAGTTGGATGCAGCTTCCTCCTTCCTAGATCTCTCTTGCTGAAATTTTTGGCACGGAATAACTAAATAGCCCCACTAAGATAGCACAGCCATTACATCAGACACCCTGAGTGTAATGTAATCGGAACCATCAGCCCCTTTGAATTCACTGCCTGCATATTTGGAGTAGAGAACTGTATTTCCTGGGGATACTGAAAGTGGTTTCCTGTTCCCTTCTTCATCAAGAGGACCAGCCCCGACAGCTATAATCTGTAATTTCAAACATCAAAGAAGGTTTAGTTTAGAACAACTCAATAAATATAGGGAGCATGGACAAAGGAATGCAACTTCTCCCATATATTACCGTGCCAATTGAAGGCTTCTCCTTAGCTGCCTCAGTCAACAGTAAGCCTCCAGCGGTTTTTTCTTCAGCTTCGGCAACCTGAGAGGAAATTCAACAACCAGTTAACAGCCAATTAAAGACCTTGCAGAAATTAGAAATGTTTAAACCAAGTGCAGGCCAAGTTGCTTGGTCTCCCCAAAATTTTTGCCGCACCCGTGTTTGATCCTCCAAAATGCACTACTTTTGAAGGACCCAATATGCACCCGATGAAAGTTTTGAAGAGTACAAGCAACATAGAATGCAGGAGACGAGCACTAAAGATAGGGAGATGATGCCAGTGTTATCAAAGGTGAAAAGCGCAAAAGGCTCTAAGGTACGTGGGGGCTTTAAGCGCAAATAAAGTATGAGCTTTAAAGAAAAAGGCGCAAAGGGAGAAAAAAACACAAATATATATGTTTAGTCCAAGACTAATAATTATAAAAATGAATGACAAATATATGACCAAAGAAATTTAAAAAAATTTATGATAAAGTGAAATAACTATTGTTTAGTGTCACTTCTTCATAAGAGGCTCATTGGCAAGGGAAAGTATGTCTTAGAACCTTCATGAAGACACTGAAGCGCACATAAAGCGAGGCGAAGCGCTCAACTTATTTTGAGCATCGCTTCAGGGCTTAAGCACGCCTTTGATAACACTGGATGATGCCAGCAATCTTAAACCAATTTTCTTATATAACCAGCTCCTTTAGAACAAATAAAGGAAAATCAAAGCCGAAATAGGCAAACAGCTGACTATAGAAACATTAGATACATTGCAAACAAGGACGGGAGGACGCAAATGACAAACCTTGATTAGGACTCTGTCATTTAATGGCTGCAGATCTTTGACATCATCTGTCTCAAGAATACCAACAATATCATCCTCTTTCAGAATGAGGTGTTTTGATCCATCAAACTCCACCTCAGTTCCCGCATACTTTGAGTAGATGACTTGGGCACCAGTCTATACACAAAAGATATTTTCAGTCAACTTGGTTATCCACTAATGTATCCCAGCTCGACTATATTATTTGAATATATAGTATTACCTTCACACTAATGTCCACTTTGATCTTGCCAGCTGAATGACCCTCCCCAACAGCAACCACCTCACCTCCATTGGGTTTCGACTGGGCTGTTACTGGAAGTAGGATACCACCAACAGTCTTCTCCTCCGCGGTCTTAATCTTCACCAACACTCTGTCGCCCAAAGGCTTAAGAGTAGTGTACTGCAAGGAACAACAGAATTTAACAAATCGCCCCACATAATAATGTATCTTTGACCAGGGCAACAGCACAATATGATACTTTGAGTCGCGAAAAAGCCGAATCCATTAGCCCTCTAAATATCGGGCTGGTAAACACAATCAAGAATCAAGTACTTGTAAAAGCAGATGAAGCCTAATGTTCAATGATGCCATCTTTAGATTTCTAGCATACTTAAACGGCTATGAATCAGCAAACCCAAACACCAGAATGAGCTATTATTCATCTCCTCATCTATGTTCAGTGAAACCATATAATCAGCAAACCCAAATTACAAACTTTGTCACACATTTGAACAGGCGGAGAAGCAATACACAGAATGACATTAATTCATGGTTAAAGTTGTATGTTTCAGCTAACTCTTCCACAAAAAATGACCCCAAGACTTGACCTTTCTTATCTTATCTTAATCTTAAAATGAAAAAAAACAAAAATTTAGCCGACCCCAACAATTCGTATTGACACATAGTTGATAAGCAAACAACACTCTATATTAGCACTAGATTTAAAACAAGAAAAGCATCAATAAGGTTCAAATTAACACAAAATTGGCTTAAAAAAACTAAAGAGGGCAGTAAAGCAACCAATTGGGGAAATGAAAGCAGTTATCGTTAGTGATTTCGAAAACAATTGGAAAATTAGATTACCTTAGGAGCCACGGTGGTGGCAGCCTTGACAACCAGACGACAAAAAGACCTGCTGTTGTTGTGCTTCAAAGGGGCAAAAGATACGGCCTTTACAATGCAAGTGGACCTGAGCCCTTCAAAGGATCCAAAACCATTGCCAGAGATAGACGATGCTGTTAGCTGAGTGGTCGCCATTTCTTTATAAACCCAATCAAATTAAACAATGAAAAATGGTTAGTATACTCAATCGAAAAAGGAAAATTAACGTAAAGAAGAAGAATATAGAAGCAAAAGGGTACCTGAATTTGGATAAGTTTTTTCTTCTTCTCAACTGGAGTAGAATTAGATTGTTGGAAATATGGAGGAGAGTAGGTGAGAAGAGGATAACAAAACCCTAGAAGGTTCAAGAGGAGGACTTTTCTGCAAAAAATAAGATGCTTCTAGAATTTTTGGTTAAGTTGGGCAAAAATCCAAGGTCTCAAAATCCAGAAAAAATAATTTTTGGGTCAAAATCTAGTTTTTGGATTTTTAAAAATTACCTCAAATTTTTATATTTGTAAAAATGTTCATTAATTATAGAAAAAATTACTTAACTACACACAATTTATTATATCATATTTTTTTATTTTCCCAATCATTTCAAAAAATATCAAAAATTCCTTCTTTTTCCTCCCATCATTCCCTTTTCCGAATACATTAATTTGAAATCTCATACCCATGATTTTCCTTCCTTTTTTCACGCCACAAATCTCTCCATAATTACATCAATTAATCTATTTTTGAATTTTAAATCTTTTTTAATTTCAATTAATAATTTCAAATTATTCAAGAGGTAGATTTCTTTCCATCACTCAATTTCTGATTTCTTTGATTATTTTTTTTTTAAAAAAAATTCATCTTAAAAAATAGAAATAAAATACCTCCGCCACTGCCCCCATTGAAATTTTATTGAACCTTTGCAATTTTAGTTAATCGTATCGTCGTTGAAAAATTTTCTTGAAAAAATAATGTATTTACTATTGAAAAACGTCCAAAAAAAAAGTTGGATTTGCCATTGCACGGCCATCACTATCAAACATACAATTTTTTAATGTATCTCATTTATTTTGAGTCTGAAATTAGTCTTTGTTAGTATTATCATTGATCTGATACATCACTGCTACAATAACCTTTGTTTTATGCAATGTATAATGTTCATATTTAAGGTATTGATACGTAACTCTAATGTTGTTGAATCTTCGATTAGTGTTTATCATGTTCAATATAAATGTACTTGATACATAAACTTTATGTTATGTATCACACATAAAAAAAAGAAGCTATTTTGAAACAATTACATGTATAATGTATTTTTTTAAAATTTTAAATTATAGTATTTCTCAAACAAAATAAGATACATAAATAATAATGTATCATGCACTAATTTTTTAGTTATGAAACGCAAATTCGAATTTATACTAAATGTATCTGATACATAAAAATTACCAAACAATAATGTATCGATCTCAAACCTAAAATCTTATGGGCAACACTTTCTTATTTAATGTATCTAGTAGAAATACAACAATTATCAATTTAAATTGAAAGGATCTTCATGATGTATCTTCTCAAAAATTTTGATAAATTTTGAATCAAAATTGAAAGGATCTTCAATGAACTAGGAGAATAATTTTGAAACTCAAAATTTTCAGCAATTTTGAATCAAAACGGAAAGGATCTTCAATGAACTGGGAGAAGAATTTTGAATCTCAAAATTTTCGACAATCTTGAATCAAAATCGAAAGGATATTTGATGAACTTGAAGATTCACAAAAGAAATCGTTTGTCCAACAAGTATTTCATCACTTTTGTATCGTTCATATCTCACCTCGCTTATCCAAAATTTCGACAATTTTTTTTATGAAATAGAGAGAACGATGAACAAGAAGAAGAAATTTAATTTTTGAATTTTTTGGTTTGTTACACAATATGATTGAATTCTTGACAATAATTTGGAATGAAATAGCACATTTTATGGGATCTTAATTTGATTTTCAGTTTATTTTTCCCCTTAATTAGTGCAACAGATGGATACTATGAGATCTTAATTTGATTTTTCAGCTTTTTTCCCCCTTAATAAGTGCAACAGTTTGATACATAATGTATCAACAATAATGTATCCGAATCCTTAATTATGTATCCAAAATGCCTAAAAAATATGAGATTTGTGTAATTAGAAAAAGAATAGGGATAGAAGGTAATTTAGATTTTACACTATGGATTTATGTAAGTTATACATAATTATAACTCCAACTATAATTTTATATATCCAATTCTTCATTAAAATCATGCTTATTTGTTAAAGAGATTGATAGTGTAATATGAGAAGAATATATTAGAGAATAGCTAGTACTATCGTTGTTATAATTTAATTTTTGCATTTGATAAATCTTTGTAGCTAATTGTAATTTGACAAATTGTAATAGCTGGTAACTTTACTATAGGTAGTTTTTTATTAAAATATCTTATTATGATTTTTAGATAATGAATTATCTAGTTCATTATAAAAATGATAGTTTTGTGTCCAATTTATCTGTATTTTAAATAAGTTTTAAAACTTATGAGTATAAATCATTTTTCATGTTTGTTTTTTTTGTTTTAAAAAAGAGTGAAGTAAATTTCCCAAAAATGTGGTCAATGTTAAAATTTCAATTCAAATTTCATCCAAAATTGATTTTCCGAAAATATCTAAAAAATTATGATCAATCGCTAGCGAAGTAGCAACACATTACGCTCTTCAATTGATTTAAATTTAGGTTTGGGTTACAATTTTTTACGTAAGGATCACTGAACGTTTCTACTAAAGATAAGAAGTAATTGGGAATACTACATAACTAAGTAAACATAGCTACCATATATACATAACCTAGCCATACTTTCAAAGAATTGTCTAACATGGTTATATTTAGGCAAATTTCTCATCTCTCTTCCTTTCTCGCTCGTCATTCTCCTCCCCCTGCTCTATCTCCTCTAACGTTTCTTCTCATTCTCCTCTCTCTTTCTCTTTCTTTCTCCTTTTATCTTCTCTCACGTTCCCTTCTCAATCCCCCCCCCCCCTCCCTCCCCCTCTTTCCTTCTCCTCTTACATTTTCTTTTTACCCTCTTTCTCCTCTTCTTTACAATTCATTTAGTAAATCTTTCTTCTCTCTTCATTTTTATATTAATAGAAAACTCCATTAAAATTTTAGTTGAATTATATTTACCTATACATGCAGTTCTTGGTTTTCAATATTTTCTAGGTGGTTGTTGATTGTTGATTCATCTTTTATTAGATTAATGTGGATATATTAATTTTTTTTATTATGGGTTCTTGATTTGTTGTTCAATATTTGCATTACTAGATTGAAAACATGTATCAGACTTCACATTTGAATCTTCTCTTCTTCTTAGATTGATATAACCAATTGTATCCATGTATCAAAACAAGAATATTGTATCGGTGTATAAATTTTTTTGATAAACTTATTATCAAACAAAATCTTTTTCAATTGATACCTATTTATATAACCAATTGTATCTATGTATTCCAAAAATTGTACATGTATACTTGAAGATTTTTTATAAGATTGTATTTTGTATGAAAAAACTAATACTATTATATCAGAAAAATTGTGTATTTCTTTGACGGATGATATAATATTCAAAGATTGTATCAATATTTTTTTCTTTTGTGTATCACAAAATATTAATATATATTGTATCTGTGCTTTTTTTTAAGGGTGATACAATGTATATTTGTGTATCTATGTTTCAACTTCAAAGTTAATATGTGTATTTGTGTGTGAGATCAAGAGAAAGAGGAGACATGAGAGAAAGATTCTGAAGAGACAGAGAGAAAAATAAATTGTGTATATGTGTATCTTTGATCGATATGTATATTTAAATTTCAATTGAGATACGAATTGTACCTGAGATAGTACTACTTGCTTGCCTTTCTCCTCTATCTCTCTCGATATCGCTCGTCATTATCCTCTCTAAAATTGTTGCTATAAATAGTAATGAGCCAAACTATAACTAATATTCATAATTATTATCCAAACTATAACTATTTATGAAAATTCCTCATAATAGAATGACCATTTGATCACTTTTACTAATCAAAATTGGCTCAAATTTCATTTGTTACTCTAATTAGCCATTCAACAAACAACATTTCCTCGTCTCTCGTTCTCTTGACCTGCAAATAGATGTGAAATATTTGGATAAGGGGTAACAAAGTTTCATTAGTTCAAATGAGTTTTTTTGGTTTCCCACCCAGTGTTCGAAGCCAATATTGGAGCCTCGACTAAATTTGGATCGTGCACGACAGGGTCTATTTGGGGGTGATACTCCTAATAGAATTTTTTCCATACCCAAGTGTCACGACCCAAAAATGGACGTGATGACATTTGTCTTTTCCCACTAAGATAAATCAGCCTCAACCCAACGAAAACAAAAGAAATGCGGAAATATAAAGCAAGAACACGACAAAGACGAAAAACTTATTCTTTCTAAACGATACCCCAAAACCCGATTATGTACAAGCCACTAATGAAATTACAGAATTCAAAAGATAAATACAAGTCTCATACTTTGTTTCTCAAGTAGAACAAAGCTTAAAAGAAAATGGAAATAGGCTCCACCAGGATGACAAGCTGCTACCTCTCAGATCCTTCAACGAGCCACCGACTGTCAGGAGAAGAAGAAGATCATACAGATTCGAGCTCGGAACCTGCACAAGTGTAGAAGCAATGGGTGAGTACCAACAACACGGTACCCATCAAGCAACCTACTAAACAAAGCAACTAGCTAGAATCGAATACCCCTTACACTCCAACTGAACCTTCTCAAACTACAACCTGCACAAAAATCAACCCAACCTAGCAATTCTACAATATACGGCTCACAAAGCCCAATATTCACAGTTCAACATTCACAATTCAACAATCAAACTAATCAAATAAGTCAATATCAATGTCAACTAGTTTAGTTACACTCACTAGTACATCAATCATAATTAATAAATAAGTCTAGCATAAACATCAAAGGCATCAAGTCACAATAATCAATCTTTTGTCGGAACCATTTTCCGTCGACACAATATCATTAGCCAGAACCATTTTTCATCGGCTTTATATCAAATCGCTAGCAGGAACTATTTTCTATCGGCTTTACATCAAATCACTAGCCGAAACCATTTAGTATTGATTTTATAAACACTTGCCAAAAATGATCTCGACATCACAATACTCGCCGGCAAAGACCTCGGCATCATAGCACTCACCGGCAAAGACCCCGACATCACAACATTCGTCGGCAAAGACCTCGTCATCATAAATCATCACATGTCTCATCACGATGTTCACAATCAATTCACACAAGCAATATCACACCACACGGAAGAGACAACAATTCATTCAACTCAAATCCACATTCATGCTTTCAGGTATTTCATCAATCAATCAACAAGGGTCACAATAAGGCAATTTACATCATCACGTTCAACACCTAGCCTTTTTCATTCCACCCTCTTTTATTCATTTAAATGTAATAATTGGACAATTTAAACCATTCACCTCATTCTTATTACTCCTAACACACAAGAAACGAAGGAAGTACACGAATTCTACTAGAAAATAAGGTTTAGGACGTCATTTGACTTAAATCAATCAACAATCACTACAAGAGTTAAGTCTTCCCCTTTCGAATGATTTCTAAAGCCATACAATCTATAATAATCAAGTATTCACAATCACTCATCAGAAACAACAATTTTCTTCATCAATTATATAGAGAAAGGGTCAATCAACTCAAAACTCAATTCCAAAATAGAGGTTTGAATTCGGGAAAAAATACTTGAAATGATGTTTAAGGCTTTAGGAACTCATTTGTGAAAACCATTTCAAAAAAAGGATCAAAACCACTTCAAAATCACCATTTTACTAAGTTCTTTGATTCTTGAAGAAAACCCCGCTTTTCTCATTTTTAAAGCTTGATTTGAATACATAAATACATAAATAATAATAAGTAAATAAAGATTTAGGGTTAAGAATCGCCACCCTAAAGCTCCCAAAACTCAAAAATGCTAAACCTCTAAAATTATTTCAATATTAAACCTTGGACATATAAGAGTTCCGAATGTAGGAATAGGAAAAACCCTCTATGATGTCGCTTAAGCGACCATAGGTTCTCTTAAGCAAACCCTGCAAATTCTGGGGTCTCGCTTTCGCGAACTAGTCTTCACTTAAGCGACCATCGCTAAAGCGAGCCCTGGTTTGCTTAAGCGAACCCTTCAAAAAGTACGATCTTCACTTAAGCGAAACCCACTTAAACAGAAGGCCTATCACAAAAGCAAATGTTACAGAACTCATGCATTAGAAAAATGAGCCAACTATCAGAACATCGAAAAGACCTTCAAGATTCATTCCCTGTGCACAAAACCCACATATGCAAATCAATTATACTTGACGTTTTGGACTCAATGGAACCGTCAAAATACGAATTCAAGGTCTCCTTAACCCAACATCCGTGAAAATTACAAGAAACTAACTCACGCCTAAAAAGGCTAAAACACGTTCGGAACCTCTCAAAAATCAATCAAGACCTCATTTAGGCCTAAAATCATCACCCGAATACAATGGAACTCTTGAAATTCCGATCCGAGCATTCGAACCCTAAATGTTGACCAAAGTCAACCTAAAAGCTAAAATTCTACAATTTCACAACTTTGGACTTCAAATCCTCAAAAAGATTCAGAATCAGAAACCGACAACTCTCATCAATCATATTTCACATTTTGGGATTGATGGAATCGACAGAATTCCATTCTGATGCTCAAAAATTCAAAAGACACCAGAAACCACTTTGTTAACAACTTAGTCTTTCAAACTCGAAGCTTATCAAATTCTCAATTTTTAACTCAAAATTCAAAACCGACTTTTCAAAACTCAAACATAGAAGACTAGGGATCAATCATGGAAGGGAAAATGGTAAATTTTATGAAAAAAATAAAAAATGATCAACTGAGTCATTACACCAGGGCTCGAACCCGAGACCTTTGGTTAAGGGTGAAGTAGTCCCACCACTACACCACATCCCATGACTATATATGAGTGAGTATTTATGCCATTATTTTTTATATGATACTATTCTCAATTGTTTATCACACATTTATAAACAAAACACCTCTTTGAAATCCAAAAGATTTTAGCTTTTCATCGAAGAGTTTTAAAGTTTAATTTTTAAACTTTGATCCATAAAAAATGTAAATAGTCTTTGAGTGAATAATGTAACAATCGAGCTGATTCATATCCAAAAATTTGAATTGTTTAAAGGAAGATTCGAGATGATGTCTATTGAAATCGGCCATTGAAGAGATTTGAAGCTCAAATTTTAAAATTTGACCTACCACAAACATGAATAATTTTGAGTAAATAATATATCAAAAGACTTAAAACTCGAGATAACCTCCTATAGAGACTTTTAGAGGAGATTTGAGCTAGTCAAAATTGAAAAACAATTCATCTCGTTGAGGAAGATGAATTGTTGTTATGTATAAATATTGTATAACAATGTTTATGTATCTCTGATACATAGTACATCATATATACATTGTTATACACTATTTATACAATATAAATATATTACATATCCATGCATACAATTTAGTTGAATATTTTTTTTTGTTGGCGGTATAGTTATGTAAGAATTTCGAGACATTGATGGTTGGTTTTCTCTTTAGCTAACCAATTTTAACCCAATTGTCATTTCACTATGAGAAATTTACCCCATAATAAAGTAAGATCTTATATTACTCAACACACATTTGTACTTTTCCTTATTCATTGAACATATCAAGAATATTTTATAGCTAATCTAGGAAAAAGGTCAATGAGCTCAATCCATTTTTATTTTTGAGATTTCGTTGTATATATGCTAAAAATATATGTTATTTTTTATAACTTATAATGTTTTCTTGTTGTTTCTACCATATGTAGCTCATCTTTTTAGGCCTTCTGATTAAAGAGAAAATTAATATTTTCTTTTTCTAATTTTTATCTCGTGTTCATATTTAGTCTATTTCTTTTTAAATTCGACGACTTTTGATGTCAATGTTATTGTGTTAAGGTACATGCTCCAAGAAAAATGACTTCCTCATAGGATTACACAACGAGCTTATCTATAACACCTCAGATCTCAAAATGAAGAAAATCCTAGTTTTTAGAAAACTGGTGTCAGTACCAACGGAACCACCCACGGATCGTAGGTGGGGTTCCGTCGTTAAGGTCCAAATTTTTATGATCTCTGTTCCCACCCACGGTCGACCATTACGGTCCGTGGTTGGACTTACGGACCGTAGGTAAGGGTCAACAACTATTTAGAGGAAAATGGTTGCTGGGTCAACTTCAAACGGTTATATTTTTTAGCATAAAATGAATTTGGTGGCCCATGACCTATCAAATTAAAGATAATTGAATCCTCTTTCCAATGCCACCGAGTTTGTAAAAATTCAATCTCAGAGTAAAAAGTTATGTTTGTTTTAGTGAAGCCCTGTCGGGTAGAGCATGAACGACGACCCCAAACGACGGTTGGTAGTTCAAACGATAGCCCGTCAATCCTGTAGTCGATGTCACTCGTTAGTTTTAAGTCGGGGTCATTTTGGTCCTTTTCTCTATGCATTAGGCACTTAAACTACGTTGTTTGATGCCTAAACTACGTCGTTTTACTTAGTCTAAGCTTAATAACCTAGTCAGACATACCCAAAATCCTCATTCTCTAAAAATCAACCAAACATAGAGCAAAAAAGAGAGGAAAAGTCGACCAAACCTCCCAAGAACAAGCAACAATGTTCTTTAAATTTCAACCCCGAAATCCAAAGGATTTCTTTGTAAATTTCGTCACCAAGTATGTGGAATTTTACTAGTGGATTCCTTTCATCCACTAGGTCCCTAGAATTCAGTCAGTTCCTTGATTCTACATAGTTTGTTTAGGCCTAGGGTTTGTAAAATATTGGGAATTTATTGTGATTTCAGCTGCTATTTAATCCATAGTCTAAATAACGTATTTTCTTGGAAACGTTGCTTATGTCCTTGTATAAAACTCAGAACCCTAGTTTGTATAAATTCTCTTAGTTCATGAATTATACTTGCTAGGTCAGTTAAACAGAAAATCATGCTTCAGATTTCAAATGTCACATTCTCAGTATATAAATGTTGCATTCTCATTTAGCATGTCAATATTTTGAGCTATTTAGTATTTCAGTTACATGTTAGTCATATACATATTCAATTGGGAGTAGACTTAGCACCGAGTTAGACTAGGGTTCAACGTACCCTCATAGTTTCAAAACTACGTGCCCGTGTAGGATTATAAGTCCCCTCTATTGGACATCAATATTAGTGATCATGCCACAGTCATGGCTGCATATTTTATGATGCAAATACTGGTGCTCAGGCATTTCGTTGAGATCACTTGCACTCGTAAACAACTTTTGGTGAGGCCTCCTTGCTTTCGCGGGAATATATTTTCATATTTACTTTTAATAGTATTTGAGGTGTCGTGGGTCTTGTCTCGACACCTATCTTGAACAGTAGAGGTTTCATAGGCAGACAAAGTTAGATGTTTTCATTGTTTTCTCCAGATGTTTTATTTAAACTTATGAATTATGTTAGGTATTTCAAGACAATATCTTAAAACTTTTCTTTAAATGTTTTAAATTCTCATCTATTTAAGTTTTTGCGTATCTTATAGAGTCATGTAAGTCATAGTTAGCCATGTCAAGGGTCACTTTGGGTCAACAATGATCTCCGAGTGTCAGCCACGTCCAGGGTGTAGACTTGGAGCATGATATTCCCGATTCCGCCATTGCTCACCTGAATTTGTTTCTGAAAGGTCTTACGTACTCCTTAGTGTCTTAGCTAATAGAAAACCTAATTCAAGTTTAGACCTTTCACTCAATCCTTTCCTGAATTGCCCTCGACCTATCTCGCTCAGATTTTGTCTTAGACTAGCCTAAAATGAAATTTTCAACTCATTATTCTAAAAATGTTCTAGCACAATATCTTTCACCAATGATTTACCCATAATGACTGGGGATCGTTACAAACACAAAAGCCACATGGATAAGAATATAGTGGGCCAAACTATGTACCAAATAAGTCCACATAAAAATGATTAACAATATTCTTGTGTGACATCAAATAATTGTTTCATTGTTTCTGCATTTGGTTAATAAGCAACACCTTAAAACAATATCACCTTAATTCTCATTTCCCATCATAATTATAATATTTTTTTTGTTATATTTAGTTAATATTATTTAAAAAAATATATTGTTGTATTTTTCACCTTGTGAAGTGAGAATAGTTTTACTAATTTTATTTAAAGCCAAAGTATGCCTAATTTTTCTTTAAAATCTCTTTGTTTCCATCTATCAGACGTCACCAAAGATCTTTATTTGATTCACTGATTTTCTCTAGATATTTTTTTATTCTCTTTGTTACCTTTCAACTTCCGTTATAATGGTGCATAATGATTTTCTTTATTGACATCCGTTAAGCAATTTTATTTGCTCAACTAAAATTTTCAGCGAAAACTCAATAATATATTTCAAATTTAGTGGTTGAGAACAATGCTTTGAGGATAAACTACCAACAAAAAAAATGACAAGCTAATATAATAGTGTGATTTAAAAAAATTGGTGCACCCTATCATTTTTTTTTGAAGTTTGGATATCCTTAGTCAGATTTCTGGCTCTGTCATTGCTCACCTAAATTTGCTTATGAAAAATCCTACGTACTCCTTAATGTCTTGCTAATAGAAAACCTAATTCAAGTTTAGACCTTTCACCCAATTTTTTCCTGGATTGCCCTCAACATACCTTGCTCAGATTTTATCTTAGACTAGCCTAGGTAAAATTTTCAAGTCATTATTTGAAAATTTTTCTGACCCAATATCTCTCACCAATGATTTAGCCATAATGATCAGGGGATCGCTACAAACGCAAAAGCCATAAGAATAAGAATATAGTGGACTAAACTATGTGCCAAATAAGTCCACATGAAAATGATTAACAATATTCTTGTGTTACATCAAATAATTGTCATTATTTCTACATTAGGCTAATAAGTAACACCTTAAAACAATATCACCTTAATTCTTATTTCCCACCATAATTATAATATATTTTTGGTTAAACTTAGTTAATATGAGATTCGTGAGGATGCGCAGATAGCATATGAATTCCCCATCAATTTGTTTTTGCAGTACTAACATCTATACTATGTATAACATTATTATAAGTAATTCTTTACTGAAAATACTTTTATTCCTACCATAGTTTTATTTTTTATTTGAACTCCTTTTGCTTTAGTACGGTCTGAAAGAATGATACAATTTCATATTTATTTATTTAATGTTTAATGTCACGCATACAAAAATGTCAGACATAACTAAGACCCTATGTTCTATATGTGTACTTTTGGTATTTGTAAAAAAATAAAAAATCCCAAAGTTTGTATTCAATAAAATACCGCTATATATATAAAATTAGAAGGACACGTATACAAATTTCATATCAATGTTTTATTACACAAAGATTAACGTAGAATGTATTTTTATTTCTTATATGAGCAGACATAAGAGACATCATCCTTATATGAATAGACATCAATATAATGACCAAATATAGAAGAGAGACTATGTAGTGTTCAAACAACAAACAAAACATGAGGTATTTGAAGTAGAAACACATCAATTCATGTTGACATGGTGATCATCAACTGCTTTAACGAGACTAACAATATATTCCATCAAACTTATTAGTTCAGGCAGATCTTCATTTGGCCTTTCATATTCTATTGTCCAACACACCAAATCCGTATCGTCTTTTGCATCGATATGAAATGTTGCCTTGAAGTTTTCATAATTATTCACTATATCTCCTTCAAATTCTTTAAATGTGGTCATCTGTTTTTCCTCATCAATAGCTTCAATTATCTGCTTCGAAATCATCTTTTTCCCTTCTGTCTTACAAATAATTCAGTTAAATGAGAAAACAATAATAATAGAGTTAACATTTAATATGCAAAAATAATGATATATGCGTACAGATCAAATATAATCGCTAACAAGAATTTGGTTCTTTTTACGAACTTGATGTCGATAAATATGCGAATCTATAAATTCATTTCGGCCAATTGAACCTTCTCGAACTCTTTCTTTTTAAGAACAAAAAAGATTTGTGCCAAAACAACAGATGCCAAGAAGAACAAAAGTCATTGGACACGTAATGGATCTTGAATTACTATTTCTGCATCTCCCTGACCAAATCCGCCTACATTAGGATTACTCGTTAATGGTTGATCAAATTTGATAGATTCACCCCCGGAAACAAGAAATTCAAATCGTTCCAATGCAATCCGCTTTGGAGATGACAAATAACCAATACTTCCTCCGTTTCTATTTACTTGTCAAATATTTTTTCTAATTTGATTTTTCTTTTTACTTGTAATTTTTGATAATTCAAGAAAGGTAAATTTTCTTTTTACCTATCATTCCCTCAATTTATTAACATTGAGTGAATGTCTTTGAAGAATGTGGTGGGTAAATATATTTAGGACCCTATCAATTAATAGGGGTAAAATGGTAAATTCACTACATCAATCATTATTTTTTTAATAAGTGTGTAAGTCAAAATTTGACAAGTAAATAGTTGGGGACGGAGGGTGTATTAAATCGTGTATTTCATCATTAGAAACATTTAATATCATCAAATACTTCTTGTACTTCGATTTCTGTTATTAGATGTTTCTTATACTTTGATTAGTGTAGTCTTTGCTTTGTGGTGTATTCACTTTTATTAATTATTTATTTTTCTAGACTGATTTGGACTATTTTTTTAAGCTGACGATCTATCAGAAATAAATCTCTCTACTTTTTAGGTAGATGTAAGGTCTGCATATATTCTAAGTTCTCCAAACCCCTCTTTATGAGACTACACTGGATATAATTATGGTGTATGAAGGTTAATAATAATATTAGCAACTCGGAGAGTTAAACGCCAAGATAGTTTAAGAAAAATGATTTCATCAAACGGAAAGTTATTTTCCCCTTCTGATCATGGAAATATTTTAAAAAATTTCTGAGAATTAAATAGAGTACTAAAATGACTTTATCATGATCATGAATATTTTTTGACTTACCATGTTTGTATGTCCATGAAATTTTGGAGCCAACGGTTCCAAAGACACCTTCAAGAAGTTCACAATCTTGAATATGCATAGGGCACATAGTAGAGACATGGTGTGGTTTATGTATAAAGACATCATGAAACACATCCTTGTTAGCCTTCACTTCTATTTTGGCACTCAACACCGACTTTAGACCCATTTCTATATAACCAAATACTACTAATTAAAGGTTTACAAAGCAAAAGGAAAATTATATTCTAGAGAAGAAATGTTGATCCTTTATAATGATTGTTCAACAATATATAGACTAATATAATGTGAAGTTGAGGACAAGGATGTTCAAGGGCAATTTTGTCAATTATCAAAATATCTGCTTAGGGTGTGGTTGGTATAAAGGAAAATATTTTCAATGAAAAAAAGTGATTTTTAAAATTAATTTCTAGTGTTTGATATGTAAGTAAGAAAATATTAATTATCTCAAAAGCATTTATATATTATCTAGCAAAATACTGTGTTTGGTCCAATTTTTCCTTGCTTGTAGGGATGACAACGGGGTGGTGCGGGGCGGGGGCGGAGCAGGTTGAGCTTAACTCGCAAATTTTTTAATCTGCCCCACCCCACCCTGCATAACATTTTTTTTCATTTTCAACCCGCCCTGCATAGACCCGCTCCGCATGAACCCGCGCCATATACTTTTTTAATATTTTCTTTTTCTAGATAAATTTGATACTTAAAAATAAAATTCATAAAAATAAATTTATTTTTTTATTAAGACGTATTAATTTAATAGGATAGTGACTTAAAATTTTATTAAACATGTAAGAAATTGTATTATTTTTTATTGAATCATATTCATTTACTATCTTGCATATTTTAGTAATTTTAAAGAAATTATCTTAATAAATAATGCTCTATCATTCTTATAACATGTAAAAAAATAAAATAAAATTTAAACTCACATAAAATCACATATATAGCCTCAATCCACCCCGCCCCGCATCCCACCAGCCCCGCACAACCTTAAACCCGTCCCGCCCCGCATAGCCTTAAACCCGCCCCACCCCACATCTGCCCCCACCCCACATCTGCCATGTCCCATTGCCATCCCTACTTGCTTGGTTGGTCAAAATATTTTTAAAACATTTTCTCTAGAAAAGCAAGATCCTTAAAAATGAGAAAAATGACTTCTCTAGTGAAAGTAAGGAAAACAAGTTCATAATGACATTCCAAATTTATTTATCTCTTCTCCACCCATCCAAATTCCCTACCCCTTGATCATCCCACTCCCTACCTCACATTGTCCATATATATAATATTTAATTTGCTAGATAATATATAAATATTTTTGGGGTAATATTTTCTTGCTTATTTACTAATAAAAAATAAGTAAGAAACTGACTTATTTTCTAGGAAAACATTTTTGATGAAAAAATATTTATTTTCCCACCAACATCTAAAATTTTGGGGCCATTTCTTGTCTCAAAAGGTTATTTCTGGTCTATCAGAAGAATTTGATACTTTTTGAGTTGTGTGGTAAAATAGTCCATCGTTGTTTTTTAATAAATGTACCAAGTCAAAATGTGATAAGTAAAAATAAACGGAGAAAATACTTATCACTTTTAACATATCAAGAAAAAATAATTATTTTTCTATATTTTAACCTTATCATTAATTACTTATTCTCTAAATTATCTATCAAGACATAATACTAATCATCGATTAATATGAGTAATGTGGTAAAATAGCTATGGTAATCATTATCCTTTTAATAGATATGCTAAATCCAAATATGACAAGTAAAAGATAATTAATTTAATTTAATTAGTTATTATTTTTAAAATCAAATTATAATTCATTAATATTTTTACTTTTGTCTTAAAGAATATAAAAAGAAACTAATATCATTATAAATAAAATTAAACCGTGAAATCAATAATTAAATATAAATAATTTAATTAAAGGGCATAAAAAAAACATAATAAATAAAATCGATAGATGAAGCAATTAAAATTATAGTAAACTAAGAGTCTTACTAAAATTTTAAAATAGTAGTTCTTCTGTTATAATTTTTTAAATTTTGTGAATTAAATATTTAAAAAGGAATAAGTATTCTTTCGGTCCAATTTACTAAATTGATGGTAAAATATTTTATACTTTAAAATTTAATCAAATCAAAATTTAACTAATTATAATATATTACTTATTTTATATTTTGAGTTATCTCATAATACTTAATATTGCTATTCTTTACTTTCAAAGATGAAATTAAGAACGAAAACACATGAATTAATACATTGATCATATTCTGAACATATAACTTATATAATTAGAGAAGCAAATGAATTTAAGTAGATTAATATTTACAAAGAGATGACACAAATAACAAATGCATAATTGTAATTTATTTTTAAGAAAATTGCATAACCAATCAATATATAAGAACAAATTCTGGAATAAAATAAAAATATTAGGGCCATTAATTAATATGATATGTAACTTAATTTAATTTATTGTAGATAGAAAATTTTAAAAAGAATACACGTGCGATTTGATACTATATCTATTATCGTTTTCTATCGTAATTATTTAAAAATATTTAAAAATATTTTTTTCTAAAAAATTAATAAATATCTATAAATATATTTAAAATTATTATATTGAGCCCATAGACTATAATTGAGTCCATAGACTGGCCTTTTGGGGATCGTTTGATAGATGTATAAGAATAATGTTAAATATTGTGTATTAGTAATACTTGCATTAACAATGCATGTATTAGTCATGTACATAGATTATTTTTATGCATTGTTTGATTTGATGCATTAAAAATAACATGCATTGCATAAAAAATTTATTTACAAAAATACCCTCCACTATTATGGTGCAAAAAATATAAAAAGAGGTTTTGAGGGGTAACTGGGTTTTTAATCATGCTAATGCATGCATTTAAATCATTGCATTGCTAATACCTAGAAATTCATAGTATTAGCAATACATACCTTAACACACAATAGAGTGTATGACTAATATAAATATTAATTATATATAGATTAGAAAAGAGTACCAAACAAGATACCAATAATATATAAGGCTAATACATACATTATTTTTCCTAATACACTCTACTAAACGTCATTGTCTAGTATAGGCTAAAGGGCTATTATTACGCGTTGTGTTTTGCATAACAATTACTCTCTCCGTCTCATTTATGTGAGGTATTTTGACTCGGCATGTAGTTTAAGAAAGAAAAGAAGACTTTTAAAACTTGTGGTCCAAAATGAATGATAGAAATTTGTGTGGCTGTAAATCATTTCATTAAAGGTAAAATAGACATTTTATAGCTAAATTGTTACTTGATATAGGAAAGTAAGTCACATAAATTGAGACATAGGGAATACTATTTTAAAGGGGATGTGATGTTTCAACAACTTCTACTAGTGGTAGGATACTATTTTTTCCCAAAAGAAACGTGTATGATGAAAACTGAAGATCATTTGAATTTTGATATGGTTGGATACTATTTACCCCTAAATTCGGTTAGTTAAAGATAACTATGTAAGCGTCCTATTACTCTCTAATGAACAAACTAAAAAATGAATATGATTTTATTTTTAAAAGCATTTTGTTATAAAATATATTTTCTTATTTTTTTTTATATAACTTTTTTTCCTTATTTTTTCTTTCTTTCTTAGTTTTTCTTCAAAAATTCATTGTCATCTCCTTTGAAGCTTCTCACTTTTAATGTCACTTTTTACCATAACTCTACCTCTTTTTTTTTTACTACTATTAGTTTAACTCTCTTCAATTCTAAAATTATATTTAAATATTTTTTTTTTACATTTTGAATAATTTGATAAACTCATTAGATTTCAAGATGATTAGTAGGTAGCATTTAGTTTTTTTTTGTCCGAATTTCAATTAAGCTATTTCAATTTTCGGGAAATTCATTGATTCTTTAAAATTTATCATTTTTAATTTTGAAGTTATATGAAAAGAAGATAAATTAATTAATGATAGCTTCAAAATTTTGATTTTTCTTAAAAAGATAATTAGTTTTATTATCAATAACTCAACAAAGTCTAGAAAATAGTAAAGAAAAGAAAAGAAAAAAATGAAGGAGGCGCTCAACTTGACGTGTGGGTAGGGTGAGAGTGGGAGGTGAAGAAGAAGTAAGAAAGAAAGAAAATGGTGGGAGGGATAGTTTGAAAGTGAGGGTGGAAGATGAAACACTATTTAAAATGAAATTAAAATTAAAATAAGTCAAAAAGTAAGAGAGACAGAGAGAGAGAGAAATAAAGAAAAAAAGATAAAGAAAAACTTAAAATGAAAAAAAAATTATATTTCAAATAAATTAACACGTGTCACATAATGATTGGCGTGTAATACCACTTGCTTTATAAAATCTGGGACTGGTCGAAAAATGATGTAATGATATAAGTTTGAAATTGTTTAGGGGTGTAATAGGATGCCCGCATAGTTAAGGTGTCGTTTTGAAAATCTGAGACAACTTCATGTGTCACTTTATGTCTTTTCTCTAATTATATTGAATTTATATTTGAAGATAAGAGCACTTGTGTATTATGATGATTAAATATTAATTTCTCAATACTTAAATACTTGCTTATGATAATAATGAAATAACAGAAAATGTTATGAGTATAATCATATTATAGTAAATGACTATCTTGGGACTTGGATAACGTGTTGTTGGTACTCACCCTTGCCTCAATACTTGTGTAGGTGTCGAACCCGAACCTGTGTGATATCTTCCTTCTCTTATTGATCTCGAGGCTCGTCAAGGACTTGAAGAGGTAGCTGCTTGTCATTCGGCGGACCCTCTTTTTCCTTTTCTTATACTTTGTTCTATTTGAGAAACAAAGATTGAAACTTATACTTATTTCATAATTTAATTTCGCACTTATGTATGTAGTGTCTTGTACACGTCACAATCATATTTTAGAGGTTTTAATAGAAGACAAAGTTTTCTCCTTATCTTGTTCTTATTTTTACTATTTTCCGCTTTTCTTTCGTTTTCGTTGGGTTTAGGCAGACTTGTCTTGGTGGAAAAGGACAAGTGTCATTACGTCCACTTTTGGATCATGACATGATGTTAGTCACAGTGAATATAAAACTCCCCAAAACCACCCATAATCACCCAAGAATATTTTGTAGAAGAGAAAGGGCAATCTAGGGTGAATTTTGATAGTTTTTAATCAGAAATCTTTGAAAAGACGAGCAATTCGATCCCCCTACCTTGCTATTTTATTTTTTGTCCTTAGATGTTGTAATTATGGCCCTAAGAGAGGGTTTGGGTTCATCTTAAGGTGTGAAAAATTCAAGTTTATGATGATTTTACGGTGTAAGACTTTAGGTCGTTATAAACACATTTGTTCTTGATTTATTTACCGTAATTCATTAATGCAATCAAGAAATTGGTTGCTTTAGGCGAATGAGAAAAATGACTTCTCTAGTGAAAGTAAGGAAAACAAGTTCATAAATGGCATTTCAAGTTTATTATCTCTTCTCCACCCATCCAGTATCCCTATCCCTTGATTATCCCACTCCCCACCACCCCCGAACCTCCACTCCCTACCTCATTCTGTCCATATTTTTCTAGATAATATATAAATATTTTTGATATAATATTTTCTTGCATAAATACTAATAAATAATAAGTAAGAAACTCACTTATTTTCTAAAATATTTTTTATGAAAAATATTCTCCGACCCACGGTCATCTAAAAATTTGGGGCCATTTCTTGTCTGATAAGGTTATTTCTTGTTTATCAAAAGAGTTTGAGACTTTTTGAGTTGTGTGGTAAAACACTCCTATCATTGTTTTTTTAAAATATATTTGTCATTTTTAATATATCAAGAAAAAATAATCATCTTTTTAATAGATATACTAAATTTAAATATGACAATTAAAAGTGAATGGAGAAAGTATTTTATTGTTCCTTGAAATTTACTTTATTTGTCATGTTTACTTAAGATAATTAATTTAATTTAGATATTTATTATTTTAAAAATCAAGTTATAATTCATTAATATTTTTATTTTTTTCTCTTAAAAATATATAAAAATCTAATATGATTAAAAATAGAATTAAACAGTGAAATCAATAATTAAATATAAATAATTTAATTAAAGAGCATAAAAAATAAAACATAATAACAAAATGACCAGATGAAGCAATTAAAATTATAGTAAACTAAGGGGTCGTTTGGTATAAAAATTAATAACGCAGGACTAGTAACGCATGAATTAGTAATGCAGAAATTAGTAGTGTAGGAATTAGTAATGCAGAGTTTATTTTTATCAAGTGTTTGGTTCATTGTTTTTCACCTCATCTTGTGTTTGGATTTAAACTCTTTAAAAATCTTCTTTCCAATTATACCCTTTTGAATTATTATGTAATTGGGTCAAGACAGATAATAACCAGGCAATATTATTTTTAATGGCCTTCTAACTAGCTATGAGAAGAACAATTTTGTTGTCATGTTTGCTATTTTTTCACTTGAATTATTTGAGGATAAATAATTGTCATCTTAATAAATTGATCATCACAAAATGTCAATTTTCAATTTTCAAAAGATAAATAATCTACTTTAAAATTGAAAAGATCGTCAACAAATGGTAAAATTGAATAAACCATCTACATTTACACATAAAATTGCAAGTTATAATTTAAATATGTATGTAATTTTTTAAATTGTTCAAAATACAAATAATTAGAAAACCACACAAATATATTATACATTCACTTAAGAATTAAGATCACAAACGTCATGTAGTGATATATTTATCTTTTTAATTAGTAAATATTAAATAACTCACATTTCAAATTTGTATTGGTTTTATTTAGTAACAAACAACTCTCTCTAAATAATTTGTAAGCTAATTTATTTAAATAAATTTACTAGTACAATTATAAAATATAAAATCAAGAAAATACACAAAATAATTAAAATGATTTGAGGGATATTTTTGTCTTTACATAGACTTATCCCATGGTATTATATCCTATGTATTACTAATACCTCCAAATAGAAGGTATTAGTAAAACATCCTATAATATCATGTAGGATATATAACTTATACATAGGCTCAAATTCCTACCAAATATAGTACTAAATAATATCATACATAATACATGAACTATTTCTTCTAATACATTTTAAAATACTAGTTCTATTATAACTAGATGTAATATGCCTGTGCAAGCACGGGCCCAACAAATTGAGGTTGTATGTGTAAGGAGTACTGTTTATTCTTGAAGTAATTGTCATTTCACAAGTTCCAAATAATGAAACTTAAAATTGGCAAAATACAAGTTCAATTCAGAGGAAAATAAAATTAAAAAATCAAAAATATACATCACAAAAATATTTGTCTATAAGCAACACAGCAAGAATGATACACAAGATTCTTGGGTGATCAATTTATCGGTTGCTTGCATATCACAACTCATATAAACACAACACTGCAATCTTCAATATCAGAGAAACGTGTTAAGAAAACATGACTGCATCAACAAAATTAAGTTTTTTTGTTCATATTAATCTTAGAGTTCCATATTTGTAAAGAGGTAATACTCATTAGTGAATAACACATACATGTGAAGAACCTTAGTTCCACATGTTCAGTTATCTCTAACTTTCTCATTAAGCTACAATAGGAAATAGAAATTGGTGATGGTGATTATGCCATAACAGAGAGCCATCCAAGATCTTAATTGAATTGAAGAGTCAACATTATGTTACATTCAACACAAAGGGAGATATGAAAAGATCTAAGAGTGTGATGTCCTTATTTTCATTATATACTAATTTAGTAATTACCAACTTTGAGAAAACTTGTTATAAGTGTCATTTAGGATTTATATACTCAAATATTTTTACCACCAGGTGATTACATAAATATCCTGCAAAAGTATCATATTGTAGCTAACTGTTTTAACTTAAAGAAATCAATTAAAAATGAATCCTTGAAACCAGAAAAATTACCGCAATGACCAGCAAATTTGGTTATTTTTCCCCAAAAGAAACGTGATGATTAAAATTGAAGATCATTTGAATTTTGAAGTGGTTGGATACTAACTACCCCTAAATTTGGTTAGTTAAAGATAATAGTTATATTGAATTTATATTTGAAAATAAGAGCACTTGTATTATGATGATCAAATATTAATTTATCGATACTTAAATACTTGCTTATGATAATAATGAAATAACAGAAAATGTTATGAATATATTCATATTATAGTAAATGACTATCATGGGTACCGTGTTGTTGGTACTCACCTTTGCTTCAATACTTGTGTAGGTGCCGAGCCCGGACTTGTGTGATCTCTTCCTCCTTCTATTGATCTCGAGGCTCGTCAAGGACTTGAAGAGGTATCTGCTTGTCATTCAACGGACCCTCTTTTTCCTTTTCTTATACTTTGTTCTATTTGAGAAACAAAGATTGAGACTTGTACTTATTTCTTAATTTCACAATTATGAATGTAGTGTCTTGTACACGTGACAACCAAATTTTAGGGGTTCTAATAGAAGACTAACACTCTGTTTGGATCATTGTTACCCATTGTATTGTATTGTATCGTTACTATACCTACAATGTTTGTTTTGATTGTTACTTGAAATGTATTGTATTGTTAAATTTCATTGTTACCTAACAATGAAAATCCCTATTTTATGGAACAACCGATTTGGTGTGTTCCCATTGTTACTTAATTTCTTTTTCCAATTATATCTTTACATAATATTTCAAAATACTATTTTACCCTTTATCTTATATTATTTAATTCTAGTCAAACCTCCTACCCTAGAATAATTAAGGATATTTTAGTAAATTTATAAATTACAATACGATACAATCAAACCAAATAATTAAAATATTATTAAACAACAACAAACAATACAGTCTAGCCAAACATTGTATCTACCATACATTACAGTACAATAGAGTACAATACAATACAATACATTATGAAATAATGGATAACAATGATCCAAACAGAGTGTAAGTTTTTCGCTTTATCTTGTCCTTATTTTTACTATTTTCCGCTTTTATTTTGTTTTCGTTGGGTTCACGCAGATTTGTATTGGTGGAAAGAAACAAGTGTCATCACGTCCATTTTTGGGTCATGACATGACGTTAGTTATAGTAAATATAAAACTCCCCAAAACCACCCATAATCACCCAAGAATATTTTGTAGAAGAGAAAGGGCAATGTAGGGTGAATTTTGATAGTTTTTCATCAGAAATCTTCGAAAAGGCGAGCAATTCGATCTCTCTACCTTGCTATTTTAATTTCTTGGCCTAAGATGCTGTAATTATAGACCTAAGAGAGGGTTTGGGTTCATCTTAAGGCGGGAAAAATTTAGGTTTATGATGATTTTACTGTGTAAAACCTTAGGTTGTTATAAACACATTTGTTCTTGATTTATTTACTGTAATTCATTAATGCAATCAAGAAATTGGTAACTTTAGGCGAATTAGTGGTGGAATAACCCTTGTTTGGGTGAAAAATCTCGACATTGGTTTAGAATTTGGGATTAAGATATAAACCAGAAATAATTAGATCAATTGTGATTGATTTTGTACTATATTATTATTTTAGACCGAGAACAAGTTAAAAGTTTCACAAAAAGGGTCAAAGGTTCATGATCAGATTTCTGCAATAACTGTTTGGCGCCCAGTCAGGCTAGGCCTTTTTAACTGAATAGTTAGACTTGTCTTTACTTACATTATATTATATCTTATGGATTTATGGAAATTGCATGTATAGGCCTTCAGAAATGGAGTCTGAATGATTGAAAATGTGGCTAGTTGTGTGTCACGATCCAAGCCTACACCCTGGATGTGACACATCGTACAAGACTCCGAAAAGCTTCATACAAGCCTCATATCATTCATAACATAAGATAATCGAAATAGTGCAAAATTAAAACCTTTCTTTAAATCCATAAAATTGAAAAACTTCATTTAAAACAGCGGAAGTCTACTAGTCTCACATGACCATCTAAAAACAATCTTCAAAACAAAAGTAGGGTCACGACCCTTTACAATAGAAAGTCTAAAATAGTCTATTACAATAAAAGATATGAAACATCAAAACTACTTATCCTCGAATCCATGAGGACATACCACTAGTCTTGGAAGAACTCAATCCAAGCCTTGAGCCACGAGGGAAATCAAATTGAGTGCCAATCCCTACACTTTGTAGAAAATAGAAGAATATGGGTTAGCACAATTAAGTACTAAGTATGATAGCCATGCAAAAACCATGCTTAAAACAGACATTTTGGTTGAAAATGATGCATATGCCAATTTTGAGAAAATATCATGAACTTTAGCAAAAAAGCATAAGATACAAGTACAAGCATCATATAAGTCATTTCATCACATTAGAACATAATCAACATATAAGCCATTTCATCATATTAGAGCCTTCACCTTAAGTAACCCCAAGCTATACTTTGTGCAATGTATGAATAACATCCCATACCACCATCCACACCAAATACCACATTAAAGCCACCAAAAGTGAACTTACCATTCTTCCTTTTCATCATTGGACAATACTCATACATAATAAACATAAGCATTTCATTAGTCATAGCAAGGAAGTAACTCATAATACAATCCAAGTAAAGCATGCATCATCACATTAAGCATATAAGTCAACATTCTTCATTATCTTCATTAAGAGCACATTCATTTCATTTAACATTATAACATAAAGGAACACACCATGACTACTCTCAAAGCCTACTTGTGCAATGCATAGATGGCATCCCATACTATCACACATACTATGTAGTGCATTCTTGAGAAGCCATAGTTTGTGGGGGTAAGCCTTAACCGACATAGACCATGTGAGCAATTCAAGGAATCCCGGTGTCACCCTCACCGGATAAGGGATTCCTACTTGTCTAAGGTAGGACCGTTAACATTTAGCTTAGGTGGATCCACTAGCTAATATCCTATGTGGGCACATAGTTATGGGATACTGAGATTGATATTAGATACCCCGCCTCAACTCACGGATGAGCATCCATATCAAGAGATTGTTACTAGATACCTCGCCTCAACTCCCGGATGAGCATTCATCTCAATTCATATCCACTCGGTGCTTAGTATTATGTCACGCCTCAAATATCATTAAGACGGACATACACCCGATGCCCTAAAGGCCCGAGAGAACCAACATGTAACATGTGCTTACGATGCATATAACTATGACAATCTTGTGACAAGTTCACATAGGATGTAACGATACAAATCAACATAAGTAGACCCAAAACCTATATACAAGACTTGGCCGTTGAGGCCACAACTGAACCATATACATAAGTCTACAAAGCTTCTAAAAGATAAAAAAACTTAGAGTAGGTCGGGACAGACCCCGCCTTACTCTTAACTACGATACGATACCAAAATGAATTTACCAAGGACTCAGTAAAGCTCCGAATCAATCTGGAGCTCACCAAAAAGTAGCTGAGTGTCGTGTGCTCCTACCGAGGAGGTCTACTAGCTGAAGTACTTGTGCCTGCAGCATGAAATGCAGCGTCCCCCGCGAGGGACGTCAGTACGAGAAAATGTACTGAATATGTAAGAAAATAACATATATAAAATAAGAGTTCGAATGAAACTAAGTATTAATACATGTGTGCATAAATCGGAACAGAAGACCACCTTTGTTAATTCTTGTGGGATCATGTATGTTACATTCTTGTCTTTACCTTTCTGTGTGTTATGATATAAGGCACGTGATACGAATGACCAGCTGATCAGTGGTAGAAGAGGATGACCCATGCTAGGAATTTTAACCCCTGGAATGCGGTCCTCATAATTACACAAATTGGGATCGGCCCATGCTAGGCTTTCGCCCCTGAGCTGCCACCCTTAATTATACAGATTGCTTTACTTAGATTCTTTAATCTTTGAGATTGCTGTTTTGATGGTCATAATCATTTTTTATATTTGGAACTACGGACCAGTAGTAGAAGACATGAAAGTAATACTTCAAGGCAATAACAATGACATAATGAGCTATCTAACATCAATGCATTACTTGTGAGCTTAAATGACACAATTGACTTCAACTGACTAAGATGAGGATTCACCAAACTTGCTTTTGCAAATACCATTTCTATATCAGCACATAGGAGGATAATTACACAAGTATAGAGTACTGAATATATATTGAAGTAATTCTATACACTAAGGAGAGGGGGAAAATATTGTTAGCTATTTGGAGATCATACGCCGCCACTATGTTTCCTTTACTAGGAATAGAACTTAGGAAATTCACTTATTGATATTAATCTCAAGTATCAGATTTCATGCCGAAGAATATAGAATCGAATAGCCTTACATACCTTATTCTCTGACCAATATAACTATCACGATTCAGCCTCTTAGGTGTTAATCTGTAAGTCGTGATAAATTTAAATTAGCAGCTATCACAACAGTAGCTAACTTTGACGGATAATGAGCCCATACAACCCTTAAAACAATGTGTATCACCACACCCTCCTTCTCTGCCCAATACATACATTATATATCATTTTCCAAGATTACCCAAACTGCACCAACCATAATACACATAAAACAGCCTCAAATATTCTTTATCATACAACCAATTATTGAACTCACCACCCCCTTGAGT
>JAJOOS010080003.1:0-30953 GCA_029582725.1 Solanum chiquidenum | reverse complement strand
TAGAACTTAGGAAATTCACTTATTGATATTAATCTCAAGTATCAGATTTCATGCCGAAGAATATAGAATCGAATAGCCTTACATACCTTATTCTCTGACCAATATAACTATCACGATTCAGCATCTTAGGTGTTAATCTGTAAGTCGTGATAAATTTAAATTAGCAGCTATCACAACAGTAGCTAACTTTGACGGATAATGAGCCCATACAACCCTTAAAACAATGTGTATCACCAAACCCTCCTTCTCTTCCCAATACATACATTATATATCCTTTTCCAAGATTACCCAAACTGCACCAACAATAATACACATAAAACAACCTCAAATATTCTTTATCATACAACCAATTATTGAACTCACCACCCCCTTGAGTTTTTTTATGACAGCACACCCATAATTCCTCACTCAAACTCATACATAAGGAGGAAGAAAATGGAGCAGTCACCTTACCTCAATTTCTGCAACTTCTCCTTATAACTTGAATTCCTCTAGAACTTCAACTTTCCTTCACACTTAAACCAAAGAAGAAGAGAAAAGTATCTTAATAACCAAGGAAGTGAGCAGTAGCTTCTGGAAATATTATGCCTTTATACCTATACTTGAGCATGAATAACATGTTTTCCTAATCATCCATGAGAGAATTAAGCTATATCCATAAGTATTTTCACTTACCTTGTCTTGCAGAGATTAGGGTTTCTTCAAGAACCCTAGAAGAACTTTAAGGCTGCTGTTTAATCCTTAAGAGAAAAGAGAGAGAAATAGCTGGAGTTAATCCTCAATAATGTGTGTTAAAATGAGTGAGAATACCAGCCAATATATCTTTATATTGAGCTTTCTTCACCTTTAAGAATATCCACTAGAAAGCTTCATTTTCAGCCACTAATTGGTCAAGTAGGTGATGCACCTGCTTATGTACATCAAGTAGCTCAAAAGGTCAAACTAGGTGATGCACCTGCTTATGTACATCAAGTAGCTCAAAAGGTCAAACTAGGTGATGCACCTACTTACTTTCACTTGGGCTTAAATATTGGGCCTTGACAGATTTGGCTGCTAGACTTAAATTTTATTTTTCCTTTTATTTAACTTAGTTTGGGCCTCAAGTGAATCAATTAACATAGGCCCAAATCTGATCCATAAACCTTGGCCTTTTTAACTAGATCCATATAGCTCAAGTAGGTGATGCACCTACTTGGTCCTTTGGACTGGTCAATAATTCAAAGTAGGTGATGCACCTACTTGTCACTTGCTAGCTTAGTTAAGTCAAGCAGGCAGCTCACTTATTTTATTCCATTTTCTAAATATTAATCCCTTTTGCTTTAACTTAGCACTTAACTTTCTACTTTAAGCTCAATTACCACCTTACTGTCTCTTTAAATACTCCCGTTGGAGTTAACTTGCAGTACACATGTTGAAACGTGCAAGGCATCACATCACCTTCCGAGCTAGTATAAACCAACACTAATCATATAAGAATCATGGTCCCTCACCTATACTATAAGGCTATGTCAAGTATCACAAGAATATAACAAGCATATGCATATTACGGGCTGTTAGAATACCTGACATTCTATAATAATTTCTGGGAAAAATTAATGAAAAGAGATCCCAAAACTAAGTCTCTATATGGACAAGAACTGCTGGATCTTATTAAAACAAGGGTCCAACAATATTGCACTACCCCTCAGAAGGGAATAATTCAAGATAGCTTGGTGAGGTATATTGCCCGAAAAATCTCTATCCAAGATGAGAATAAAGAAGAAATGATTAACTATTTATCTGGAGGAAGTTAGAAAAAATCTACTCCTCAATATAACTCAATACGAGAAATCAGACACATCCATGAGGAGTGAGACAAGTGATGACGTCGCCGCAGAAGATATTCAAGATGCTCAACCATGTGAGTCAAACAAACTTATCTCAGAAGATACTGTACAAAAGGCGGAAGATTTCCTCCACGAATTAAAGAAAAAAGACAAGATGTAAAGTTTATCTCTACAGCAAAAGCCATTATCAACAGTAAATACACTATTGACCAACAGTAGATAAACTGTTACTGTACATATGGGACCCATTGATAAGGGACCCATTATTACTGTCGTAGATTCATTATTTTTCTATAAATAAATTTAGTTTTAGTTTATCGGAGCAGGTTCAAAAACACACACCTCTCTCTACTTTCTCTCTCTCTTTGTAAATCACTTTAGTTTGTAAAGTGTTCAGTTTACCGGAGTTCAGCCGGAAGTAAATAAATTGTGGATACTTCTCTCATTGGCCCTTGGCCATAAGCTACAAGATACTTTCTATTCTCATTTCTCTTTATCTTCTCCTTTCTCTGATCTAGAGCCGTGACTATTGTCACGCTCCGAGTCTACACCCTAGGTGGGACTGGCACTCGAGAACCATTGCTGGCCCCAAGCGAACCCTTGGGCTGGCTTACTTAACTCATCGGAAGACTCTAAGCATGATTACAATGATCAAATGAACTAACTCAAATAGCTTAATAATATAACTTAGGATGTTAAATGAATTAAACATTCAACTTGGCCAAAATGGCAACCCAAGTCTTAACATAAGATAAAATGATAAGACTAAAGAACTAATAACTGACTATCTATGAAGCCTCTAAAACAACTGTGATGGATGTTGGGACAAACCCCACAACATCCTAGTGAACTAATCTAGAAAGCAAATAAAGGAGTCCTTCGGAATGCAAGGAGACTCACCAACAGACTCTAAATGCTCAAGCTGGATCAACGAGGCGCTGGATGTTGATCCTTGTTATCTGCGTCTTCATCATAATACGATGCAGGCCAACCCGCATCAGTACATTGAATGTACGAGTATGCGAGTTGGAATGCTAACAAACATAGGCTCGAAAGAGATTATGAAAGAAACACTTGCCTGGCTCTTCTCAACTTATGGATACTCAACTCAATATAAATCAATAAAACACATGCGATATATATATAAAGCTTATATAAAACAACTTAAAACAATCTTAGTTCTTTAAAGATAAAGCAATAACAAACTTAATTTTACTCATTTAGAAAGTAATATAACTTATGTGGGAGATTCTCTAACCGACAATCATCACTATGAGCCTAAGTGATGGTACAACATTTTACCTCATGTTGCCAAGGATCATCATATACCTTGCCATCGGTATAGAACCTGAACTACTAAGTGGATCCACTAGTCTATGCTAAAAAGCACTAAGGAATCATCTAAAAAGTATGATCCTTTTTCTGCCCATGATGGCTACATGGTTTATGGGGGATTAAGTTAATATGAACTCGCGTCCCCATATCGTTGCTCAATACTACTCCCAAAATATACTTAGCTTATATGTTTTTAAAACAACTTCTTCTCTGGTTTGAGATAGTTGCTCAAACTTAGCTTAAAAAGTTGTCTTCGAATCAATGTTCCCTTTTGATGTTCAAAACTCTTTTGGAAATGTCAGTTTCCTCTCATCTTAAATGTGAAAACATTTACTCTTGGGAATACTTAGTTCCCATATATCATTTTAAAGAAAATGAACCTTGCTCTTACTCTTTACTCAAATTCAAAACTTAAGTCTTAAAACAAAGTTAAAACATTTGTAAAAAGACTTATAAAAAACTTGAAATGAACTTCTCTTGACTTTAACCTTAACTAATCTTGACATGACTCTTAACTGATCCTTGAATTGAATTATGGATTCAAGGATTTTGATTTGTGACTGAAAAGATCTCATGTTGTTTAGGAAAAATTCTAGATAATTAAATATGAGAAAAGACAAAAAAAATCAATATTTGAGGGTTGCTCCGCGAAGCGGAGGCATAATTTAATTGTGGTTCTGAAGACGTCTTATGAGGCAGAACACCTCGTGTCAGCTCCACGACGCGAAGCTAAAATGTTCAAATCTGGGCACTAGGCGCGCGACGCTCGGCCACCCCTGAATTTTGTACGATGAAATTTCTTGTTCGTTTTCCAACCCCAATTCACCCAAACTCGGTTCTGTTTCTCAAATGACTTTGAGATACAGATACCCAACAAATGTACCTAAGAACCTAACTCAAAACGACCTTATGATGTGACGTAACGAACTCAGAAACTTCTCAATTCATCCCAATTCAAGAACAACATTCAAATTCAAGAATTCATGTCAAGAACATCAACTTCCAAACTCTTTTAGGACGAATTTCACTGAACTAAACATGTTTGACGCGTGAGTGAATGAACCCAATGCTATGAGAGATTCACATACCTTGTAGGGTCAATTCCTTGGCGAATCTGTAACCAAAATCGATCGTTCTTGGCGGATCTTGCTTTTCCTCTTCTCCTTTCTCTTGCGTTCTTTCTCCAAAACCCTAACTCTATTTCTCAAAGGTGTAAACTGAACTAACTCAGTTTTGACCCCAATTATTTTATTAAAAACGGATTTAAATAATTGGGTAAGGAAAAGACAAAACTTCCCTTCAAAAATCTGGATTGGGCATTTGCTTATTCGAACAGTCCAACTTCCAAAGGGCATAACTCACTCATACAAACTCGGAATCGCGCAAACTTACCGGCGTTGGAAAGATCATTCCAAGAGATTTCCAATCATATCTGGAAATACACCTAACCCATCTTGAGCTAGGAGTTATGGTCGTTTGAAGTTGACCAAAAACTCACTTTAACTTACTTAAAATTTTCCAGATTTCCTTATACTTTCCAAAAATAACTATTTCCAGATTTTAAACTTCTTTCTAGTTTTTTTCTAGTTGCGAGATGTTACAATATCTCCCCCTTGGGAACATTCGTCCAAATGAGATTTACTCTTACTAAGCGGTTGTAACATCAAGTTCCAACATCCCAAAAGCAATTTCAAACAAAAAACATGCTCACTCATAATTCAGATAGTACTAAGAAGAAAATTAGTACCTTGTTCTGCAGTTTCTCCGGTTTCAAAGAGATGTCGATATCTCTTCTTCATATCCTCTTCAGCTTCCCAAGTAGCTTCTTCAACAAATTGGTTCCTCCAAAGGACTTTGACTGACGGCAACTTCCTTTGTTCTCAACTTGCGAACTTGGCGATCTAGAATCTGAACCGGAACCTCCTCATAAGATAAGCTATCCTTGATCTCAATATTCTCAGTTGATATGATCAATGACGGATCGCCCATGCACTTCTTCAACATGGAGATGTGAAACACCAGATTAACCGCTACAAATTCCAGTGGTAGCTCCAACTCATAAGCTACATTACCAATCATCTTGGTTATTCTATAAGGTCCAATATACCGGGGACTAAGCTTCCCCTTCTTACCAAACCTCATAACACCCTTCATGGGTGAAACTTTTAAATATACCCAATCATCTACCTCAAACTCTAACGCCCTTCTCCTAACATCAGTGTAGGATTTCTGACAACTCTGTCCTAACAAATTATGCAATGCCCTTCTTCATACTATTCCACCAATACAGTTCTTTCAAATCACGATGCATCTTGGTGGAACCCGGATGAATGGAATATCTGGAGCTATGAGCTTCCTCCATGATCCTCTCTTGGAGTCCATCCATCATAGGTACACACAATCTACCTTGATATCTCAATACCCCATCTCCCCCATGTTCAAAAGCTAATACTTTTTGCTTTTGAACATTTGCCTTCAACTCAAGAAAAATGAAATCTTGGTCTTGTTTTTCTTTAACTTCTGACACTAGTGATGATTCATGCCCATTCGTCACCACTATTCCTCCTTCTGTAAAATCCATAAGTCTGACTCCCAGGCGTGCAAGTCTTTGCACATCTATTGATAACTCTTTCTTTCCTTCTTCAACATGGGTGGTGCTACCCATAGACAACCTTACCTGGGTGGTAAAGAATACTCATGTCGTAATCCTTTATTAACTTTAACCGCTTTTTCTGTCTAAGATTAAGCTCTTTCTGAGTGAACACATATTGAAGGCTCTTTTGATCGGTGAACACATCCACATGACCACCATACAAGTAATGGCGCCATATCTTCAAAGCGAAAACTACAACAGCCAACTCTAGATCATGGTTTGGGTAATTCTTCTCGTGAACTTTCAACTGTCTGGAGGCATAAGCTATAACTTTTCCATTCTGCATTAATACACAACCCAATCCAACTCTAGATGCATCACAATACACCACAAAACCTTGAGTGCCTTCTGGTAAGGTCAAAACTGGGGCAGCAGTCAACCTTTTCTTCAATTCCTGAAAGCTTTTCTCACAAGCTTCAGACCATTGAAACTTCTCTATTTTCTTAGTCAACTTCGTCAAAGGGGACGAAATGGATGAAAACCCTCTACAAACCTTTTATAATAGCCGGCCAAACCTGAGAAACTCCTAATATCAGTTAGAGATGTGGGTCTAGGCCAATTCTGCACTGCCTCAATTTTTTGAGTATCAACTCTAATTCCATCACCGGAAACTATGTGACTCAAGAACGCCACAGACTCAAGCCAAAACTCACACTTAGAGAACTTGGCATACAACTCTCTATCTTTCAAAGTCTGAAGAACTATTCTGAGCTGACTAGCATGATCTTCTTCATTCCTTGAATAGATTAGTATGTCATCAATGAAGACGATAACAAACATATCTAAGGTCGACCAAAGGACGACCATATCTTGTTCTGAAAGTTGTCTTTGGAATATCACATTCCCTTACTCTTAATTGATGATAGCCTGATCTGAGGTCAATTTTCGAGAAATGGGAAGCGCCTTGAAGCTGATCGAAAAGATCATCAATTCTCGGAAGAGGATACTTATTCTTGATGGTAACCTTGTTCAACTGACGGTAATCTATACACATCCTAAGGGAACCATCTTTCTTTCTCACAAACAAGACCGGAACGCCCCATGGTGAGAGACACTTGGTCGAATGAAGCCCTTATCTAATAGATCCTTTAACTGCTCTTTTAACTCTTTCAACTCTGTTGGTGCCATTCTGTATGGAGGAATATATATAAGTCGAGTATCTGGAAGAAGATCTATACTGAAGTCTATCTATCCTCAGGAAGGACTCCGAGAAGATCATCTGGAAAGACTTCTGGAAACTCTTTTACTACTGGAACTGACTGAATAGTAGGTACCTCAACACTTGAGTCATTAACTTGGACTAAGTGATAGATACACCCCTTAAAACCTAACTTTCTTGCCTTAAGGTACGAAATGAAACGACCCTTAGGCACTGCTGAATTGCTTTTCCACTCTAAGACTGACTCATTTGGAAACTGAAACTTGACTACTCGAGTTCTACAATCAACTGAGGCATAACAGGCATGAAGCCCGTCCATACCAAGAATGACATCAAAATCTACCATGTCTAACTCCATTAAATCAGCCATGGTACTCTTGTGATTGACGGAAATGTGACAATCACGATAGACTCTCTCGGCTAGAATAGACTCACCAACATGCGTAGAGACACTGAATGGTTCACTAAGTTGCTCAGGAAGAACATCAAATTTCATAGCAACATAAGAAGTTACAAAATATAAACTCACTCCTGGATCTATCAAAGTATAAACAGTAAAGTCAAAGACTCGAATCATACCAGTGACAGCATCTGTAGAGTTCTCTTTCTCTTGGCGACTAGTGATTGCATAGAGGCGATTTGCTCCTCCGCCCGTACCAGAAGTAGCTCCTCTAGGTGCAGCCCTGTCTGGTGGAGCAACTAATGAAGCCAGGGCTCTATTGCCCGGATTTCCACTACCTTGCTTATTCTTAGGACACTCTTTCATGAAGTGTCCCTCTTGCCTACACTTGAAACAACATGTCTGGCCATCACGACACTTACCTAAGTGGTTTCTACAACATCTACCACATACAGGAGTCCAACTACCTCCTTGTGCCACACTACCTTGAGACTTTGCTGGTCTAGCTCTGAAGTTCTGCCAATTCTGGCCATTATACTCACATTTGTTCTTAGGTGTTGTTGGGGGCAGTTTGGGTATCTTGGCAAAGGATGTATTAATGTATAGAAGAAGGGTGTGGTGGCTCACCATTTGTGTAAGGGCTGCATGGGCCTACTTTCCGTCAAGTGTTTAGCTACTATTTTCTTTAGGGCCTTAATGTGATTAGCTGCTAACATCAGCTTAATCATGAATTATATTGTATATTAACACCCAACAAGGGAGGCTGAATCGTGACAGTTGTATTTGTCAGAAAATAAGGTATGTAGGGCTATTCGATTCCATATTCATTGGCATGAAATCTGATACTTACGATGAATATCAATAAGTGAATTTCCTAAGTTCTATTCCTAGTAAAGAAAACATAGTGGCAGCGTACGATCTCCAAATAGCTAACAATATTTCCCCCTCTCCTTAGTGTATAGAATTACTTCATTATATGTTGAGTACTCTACAATCAGTTGAAGTCAATTGTATCATTTAAGCTCACAAGTAATGCATTGATGTTACATAGCTCCTTATGTCATTGTTACTGTCTTGAAGTATTATTTTCATGTCTTCTACTACTGGTCTGTATTTCCAAATGTCAAAAATGATTATGACCACCAAAAATAGCAATCTCAAAGATTAAAGAATCTAAGTGGAGCAATCTGTATAATTAAGAGTGGCAGCTCAGGGGCGAAAGCCTAGCATGGCCCGATCCCAATTGGTATAGAAGGGTGGCTGCTCAGGGGTGAAAGCCTAGCACGTGCCGATCCCAATTTATGTAATTTTGAGGACCGTATCCCAGGGGTTAAAATGCCTAGCATGGGTCATCCTCTTCTACCACTAATCAGCTGGTCATTCGTATCACATGCCTTATATAAATATTATAACACACAGAAAGGTAAAGACAAGAATGTAACATACATCATCCCACAAGATTTAACATAGGTGGTCTTCTGTTCTGATTTATGCACACATAAATTGATACTTGGTTTCATTCGAACTCTTATTTCATATATGTTATTGCCTTACATATTCAGTACATTTTTTTGTACTGACGTCCCTCACGGGGGGTATGCTGCATTTCATGCTGCAGGCACATGTACTCCAGCTAGTAGACCTCCTTAATAGGAGCATACGACACTCAGCTACTTTTGGTGAGCTCCAGGTTGCTTCGGAGCTTTACTGAGTCCTTGGTAGATTCATTTTGGTATTGTATCGTAGTTAAGGATAAGGAGGGGTCTGTCTCGACCTACTCTAAGGTTATCTACCTTTTAGAGGCTTTGTAGACTCATGTATACGGTTCAGTTGCGTCTTAACAAGTTGTTGCCTCAACGGCCAAGTCTTGTATATAAGTTTTGGGTCTACTTATATCGGTTCGTATCGCTGCATCCTGTGTGAACTTGTCACAAGGTTGTCATAGTTACATGTATAGTAAGCACAAGAGGTTACATATTGGTTCTCTCGGGCATTTGGGGCACCGGGTGCCTGTCTGTCTTAATGGGATTTGAGGTGTGACAAAAGTGGTATCAGAGCAGGTCATCCTAGGGAGTCTACAAAGCCGTGTTTATGTAGATCTTGCTTATGGATGTGTTGTGCACCACATTTATAAACAGGAGGCTACGGGACATGTAGGAGTTTTCTCTTTTCTTTCATTTCTTAGATCGTGCGATGGAACCAATGTTGTAGGTGAATCATACCTAACTTCTAAATTGTTTTATTATAGCGACGATGCCAGTTACGAGAAGGAGTAAAAGTAAAGGTAAGCGAGTTGATGTGGCTGCCCAAGAAGGGACCAGCCAAGCACCACCTAGTCAAGATGTTCAAGGTGAGGCTCAAGATGAGTCTCTATCACAGACTTCCCCGACCCCTCCATCTCCAGAAGATCTAAGGAGGGAAGCTGCACCTCAAGAACCCCCTATTAATGCTACCGAGCAAGATTTGTGGAATGCAGTCCAATTATTGACTCGTATTGTTGCTGGCCACGGCCAAAGGCAAGAAGGTCCAGTTACAGGTACTAGTATTGTAGATAGAGCAGCTGGCACGCGGATACCTTATTTCCTTAATTTGGACCCTCCATCATTCACCGGGTCAGATCCTAATGAAGATCCACAAGACTTTATAGAATCGCCATCACCAGTGGAAGTTGAACCCAACGATCTCTTCCTCCTGAAGTATGGAAAAAGGAAGAAAAAGCAGTCAATCACAGGGAAGGAAATAGAAAAGGTAAGGGACTGCTTTCCTTTTTCAAGCCGGTATTTAATGAGTAAGTAGTAAGTAAGTGAGAAATGGTGAATTGGAGAAAGTCTTATCCCTTAAAATGCGTTGCGAAGAGAGATCGAAGATGAAGATTTTCTGACGCAGTGCGGGTACTGGATGGAAAAGTCTCAATTACTATCCGCCCAAGGTAGAGACCTACGAATCTCATATTACGCAACTGAACCCTTCTCCGCAAGCTCTTTCAGTTGTTGGATGCGCAAAACAACCTATTCCCTTTTATGACGACTCGGTGACCTTTGACACGTTACACCTAGTTGTCTTTTGGAGATAATGAGGGTGATGTCATGATGGCACCAGTCAATTAACCATTACTGGTGAAAGGACGCAGGTGATCAGAATTTAGGTGCATCTGACCACATAGTCCCTCTTGGTAACATTCAGCACTCTACTCACTGTCTACTAAATGAGAGTTAGAGCGAGCGAGCGAAGCTCTCAATTTAGTGACTTCCCTCAATGTCCTCTTTCATTTCCGCTTAAGCTTCCCCGATTTGTGGGATTAATTGATTGGATAACCGAGAGCCATAATCTTTCCTAGGAACAGCATCTACACAATAGGCATAAAGGCATGAGTAGTTCCACAAATCTCACTGCACTGACCATAGTAAACTCCTTCTCGTTGTACCAAAATAGAGGTCTGATTTTGCAGTTTACTCGCTAGTGTCATCACTCACTGGACGAGCCTTTCTATTTGTACTAGTTGAGTACGTCTGCCCAAGACCCAGACAAAAAGCTTTGTGCCTTACCACGAAAACTCCACTATCAATGTCGTCTAGCCCAGTTGCCCCAACTGGACTTAACCATTTGACTTCTGACAATAAGAGGAAAAGAAGCCCTCTTGAGTAAGGGCTCTTGAGTTAGAGTTCACACCTCTGTTACTCTTTAGGAGGCATCCACCCCAGATAAACTACCCACCTCGCAGTGTCCCGCCTCCCCCCGAATGATCGATGCGGCGGTTAGGCATCCTTAGACGAAAGAGTGGTCTTTCAGGATTGGTCGTTGTGTGTCACCACCTCCCACCTATCCTACACATTCGATTAAGGTTGTCACTGTGAAGCTATAGTGAAGGTGCACGGGATCTTACCGTCTAGCCGTTGGTACTCTGCATCTTTACGGAGAATTCAATTTCACCGGGTCCATGTCGGAGACAGCGGGGCAGTCGTTACACCATTCGTTCAGGTCGCTACTTATGCGACAAGGAAAAAGAAAAAGATTGTTGGCCTGGCTATTCCGATTGAGAATACGGAAGAGGCTATGAAATAGAAGAAAGAAGGTGAGTTCGAACTCTAACTCAAAAGCCCTTACTCAAGAGGGCTTCTCTTTCTCTTATTGTCGGAAGTCAAATGGTTAAGTCCAGTTGGGGCAACTGGGCCAGATGACATTGATAGTGGAGTTTCCATGGTAAGGTACAAAGCTTTTTGTCTGGGTCTTGGGCAGACGTACTCAACTGGTACAAATAGAAAGGCTCGTCCAGTGAGTGATGACACTAGCGAGTAAAATGCAAAAGGGTCTTGCTTGGTATAATATAAGCGGATGGCATAGTTATAATTAGCTCAGATGTGACCGTACGAAAGTTAATAGTATACCACTGCGACGAATAGCTCGTAATGATGCATCTCTTCCGAGACCGGGACCTTTAATCATGACTTCTGCTCGTTGCATACCTTGATCACCGAAAGTACGGTGGAGGTTGGTTGAAGATGATCTTACGCGACGTTCAGAACCAGTCTTGAAGTGAATGAATTATAAAGAAGTAAGTAAATGAGACGACTCTTTCTTGAACTATATCATAAAAAGATCTTCCCCTCCACACCAATCACTCCTTGGTAGGCCCCTAATAAGCAAGAGAAAGGGGTCCTACTTGTTTTTCAAATAAATCAAGGGATTCATTAGCAAACCTGGTATTATTAGAATCAAATGGGTTTTAACCCTTTGAGACCAAAGAATACCAGGGGAAAAGAACCCATCTTGAATGGAATGAATTTTATTCACATTAAAGATGAACGCTCCTAGTTGTTCAGTACCAACCCGCTTTGGAGGTTCAGTGTGCCGTCGTTCCTGTCATTCATCCAGTCTCTTGCAAGTGCTATCAAATCCTCTGTGAGTGAGGATACTCTTTATTTTGGGAGTCCTACAGGAGCTGCTCTCGAATGCGCTTACCTTGCCTTATCGTCGATTACCTTCTGACTCTTGTGGGACTTCATCCCATCTCGTGAGGGGATCTTTGATGCGGCATAACCGGTGTCGGATAGGAAAAAAGGAGGTACAAGCGCAAGAGCAAAGATAGCGCAAGCACATAAGCTCGATCGGGCCTTACTCACTCAACAAGGGCAGAAACTTCACTCGCCGAGGAAAGAAAATAAGGAATTTTTAGGGAGAAGAATTTGGCCCTGACTGATAAACTAACAAAAGGAAAACGAAATGCAACTCATCCGAATAAGACCAATTGGCATAGGCCATAGACAGAGAGGATGAAAGAAAGACATAGGAATTTCCCCCTGAAGCTAAAGGGGCCTCTCTCCATCCATAAAGGAAGAAGAAGGCAAGACTAAGTCATTTAGTTGTTTTCTATTTCCATTCTGCCTTCACCATGCCTACCCTGTAAAAAGGATTCTCCAACTGATGATTTTTCTGTTTCGGATGTGAAGGCTTAGGCTTCCATTTTTGTTCTAGGGTTTCTTTATTCGCCGGGGCGCTTAGTTCCTTCCTGTTCCCAGAGCTGAGGCATTGTAGTGCAGCTCTTGCTGAAGGCTGCTTTGTTTGGGAAGACGTGCTCTTGTTGTTTTCTTGCTGCTGCGGCCTCAATGCAATTCTGGCTATCCTCTCTCTTCTTTTGCGTGCGGCCCATGATGTTTTGATCCTTTCTTTCTTTCTTGCTCTATCACTTTTTTTAGGGCCTCCCGGACCCCATTGTCAATAGTGTTCTTTAGCGGGAGGTATGTCTCGGCTAATGCTTTTGTTTCAAATAAAAGCATCTGCTCTTTCGGCATCTCTGTCGCTTGTCCAGTAACCTCTTCTTTCTCAAAATGAAAAAGTCGGAACCAAGTCTTGACGCCCCTAAAGAATAGCAATAGCACGAATCCTAAGCTACGGCACGCAAAAGAATGGTTCCATGAATCATGGGCGGATCTTAACAGATTTCCCATCAGAGGACTACTACGACTACATCATCATCGAGGATCCCCGGTCTGAACATGCCAGGTTGGTTGACAAACCCAAGGGCAAAGCCAGGGGGAAGGTAGCAGGCGGGAAGGATAGTTCCTGAGGTTCTAGAAAATAATAAATAGGAGCGTGGGTACATACAAACCTGACAGATGGGATAAGAATCATTTTTGGGCGATCAACCAACCCAACCCCAACACTGACTCGGCTCGGAGCGAGTTTGCATATTAAGTAAATAGAAAGAGAGAAACCTACTTTCGCTCGGTTGCTTATGATAGACCAAAGAAAGGCACTGTGGATTGAAGGTCAGATAGATTTGAGTTCAAGTGGCACAACACCTTCGATCGACCATAGGGCCTATTCTACCCTTACCGAATTCATTGAATGCCATAACTCTTATTTGTATTTTACTTTTTATTGGTGCTGTTGGGAAATCTGCAAAGATAGGATCGCATACTTGGTCACCTGATGCTATGGAGGGTCCCACTTCAGTATCCGCTTTGATTCATGCAGCTACTATGGTATAACAACTGGCATTTTCATGATAGCAAGGTGCTCCCCTTTATTTGAATACCCACCTACGGCTTTGATTGTTATTACTTTTGCAGGAGCTATGACGTCATTCCACAAGATCCAACGCACTTTCGATGTTATGCATGTAAGTGGTAAAGAAGCGCTTGAGCTAGCAGCATATAGATTAAAGGGTGTGGCTATATTGTGGTATGAAGCTTGGAAGCAATCCAGGGGATTCCATGCACCTTCAGCTACATGGAAAGAGTTCAAAACGACATTCCTTGACCATTACTTGCCATTGGAGATCCGAGAGGCCCGTGCGGATCAGTTCTTAAATCTCCACCAAGGAAGTAGGAGCGTGAGAGAGTACAGTCTCAAATTTAATTCCTTGGCCAGGTATGCTCCTAATGTAGTAGCTACTATGGGGGATAGAGTTCATCGATATGTGGATAGATTAGATTCATATCTGTTTAGAGACTGTACCATTGCTTCGTTGAATAAAGATATGGATATAGCAAGGATGCAAGCTTTTGCGCAAAAGTTGGAGGATCAAAGGCAAAGAAGAAGGACACAAGAATCAGAAACAGGGCATTCTAAGAGGGCCAGATCCATGGGGCAGTTTACACCATCCCAAGGTGAATTTAGGCCTCGGTTCTTTAACACACCGCCTAGGCCATCATCTTCCTAGTCGACAGCTAGTGCCCCACCTCAGTTTCAAGGGTCTAGGGGAAATCAGTTTGGGCAAAGAAGTGAAAGCCAAGGTTCACGAACAGCGGGGTACCAAGAGCAGGGAAGTATGAGCCAATCAGGACCTCCTCGACAGTCTTGTAAACAATGTGGAAGAAATCATTTAGGTGCATGTCGGTGTGGGACAAATGTTTGTTTTTGGTGTGGTACACCAGTTCATATGATGAGAAATTGCCCTCATAGCGGTGTGGGTGGTGTGGCACAACCTACTAGATCAGTTGCTGCATCCTCATCATCAACACCTTCTTTAGGTAGGGGACAGATGCCTACTGATCGTGGTAGAGAAGGTAGGGGAGCAGCTAGTTCTAATGGAGTTCAGAATCACACATATGTTGTCGGGGATCGACAAAATTTAGAAGCCTCGCCGGATGTGGTTACAGGTACATTGTCCATCTTTTCACATCTTGTATATGTATTAATTGATCCGGGGTCTACACTATCATATGTTACTCCATTGATTGCTGAAAAGTTCGAAAGAACTCCAGAATTATTAGTGAAGCCATTTGAAGTGTCTACACCGATTGGTGAGTCTATTATAGCTAGAAGGGTTTATCGTAATTGCATTGTAACTGTTTGTGATCGTGATATTGGGCTGACCTTGTTGAGCTAGATATCGTGGATTTTGATGTTATAATGGGTATGGATTGGTTAGCTTCTTGTTATGCCACGGTAGATTGCCGAACTAAGATGCTGCATTTCCATTTTCCAAAAGAGGTCGTCCTTGAATGGAAAGGTAATATTGGGACACCAAGAGGTAAATTTATTTCTTGTCTTAAGGGAAAGAAGATGATGTCCAAAGGATACATATGTCATCTAGTGAGAGTAAAAAATATAGATGTGGAGCCACCAACTCTTCAATCCATTCCAGTGGTAAATGAATTTACCAATGTATTTCCTGAAGATCATTCGGGTTTCCTCCAGAACGAGAAGTAGAGTATGGTATTGATGTGATTCCAGATACTCATCCTATATCCATCCCTCCATATAGAATGCCCCCAGCAGAATTACGGGAGTTGAAGGAGCAATTAAAAGACTTATTAGAAAAAGGATTCATAAGGCCTAGTACGTCCCCATGGGGAGCACCAGTTTTATTTGTACGCAAGAAATATGGCTCGTTAAGAATGTGTATCGACTACCAGCAGTTGAATAAGGTAACGATTAAGAACAAATATCCCCTCCCTAGAATTGATGATTTGTTTGATCAGTTACAAGGTGCTAGGTGTTTTTCAAAAATTGACCTGAGGTCGGGTTATCACCAAGTGAGGGTCAAAGACATAGATATACCCAAGACAGCTTTCCGAACATGGTATGGTCATTTTGAGTTTTTAGTCATGTCATTCGGGATAACAAATGCACCAGCAGTTTTATGGATTTGATGAATAGGGTGTTCAAGCTATTTTTAGATGTGTTCGTGATAGTATTCATAGATGACATTTTGGTGTATTCAAGATCGGAAGAGGACCATGCTAATCACCTGCGGCAAGTTTTACAAATTCTTCGTGATCGTAAGTTGTATGCAAACTTCTCTAAATGTGAGTTCTGGTTAAAATCTGTGGCATTCTTAGGTCATATTGTATCCGACGAAGGAATAAGGGTTGATAACCAGAAGATAGAAGCCGTGAAAAACAGGCCAAGACCTACAACACCTACGGAGATCCGTAGTTTCCTTGGATTGGCAGGTTATTACAAAGGGTTCGTTGAAGGATTCTCTTCCATTGTTGCACCTTTAACAAAGCTAACACACAAACAAACCAAGTTTTAGTGGAGTGATGAATGCGAAAGAAGATTCCAAGAGCTGAGGAATAAATTCACTTCTACACCTGTATTGGTACTTCCAGAAGGGACAAAAGGGTATGCAGTGTATTATGATGCTTCGGGAGTGGGCCTAGGATGTGTATTGATGCAGCATGGTAAAGTAATAGCTTATGGCTCAAGGCAGCTGCGGCCACATGAGAAAAATTATTCAACTCATGATCTAGAGCTAGTAGCAGTTGTATTTGCTTTGAAGATATGGTGCCACTACTTGTATAGAGTTCATGTTGACATATACACTGATCACAAGAGTTTGCAATATATCTTTAAGAAAAAGGACCTAAACTGAGGCAGCGAAGATGGCTGCAGCTTTTAATAGATTATGACATTGATATCTTGTATCATCCCGGGAAAGCAAATGTAGTAGCTGATGTGTTTGGTCGTAAAATAATGGCAAGCACTTATGGGCAATCTGTAGAAAGACATGGCATAACTAAGGATCTATGTCAACTAGCTAGCTTAGGGGTTCACCTTCTTGAATCTGCAGACGAAGGGGTTATTGTGCAAAATGCGGCAGAATCCTCATTAGTAATGGAAGTGAAAGAGAAGCAGTACACTGATCCTATTCTATTAAAGCTTAAGGAAAATGTACAACAGGGTATGACAAAGGCATTTGAGCTTACACAAGAGGGAGTAATTCGATGTCAAAACAGATTGTGTATACCTAATGTAGATGAATTAAGAAAGAGGATTATGATGGAAGAGCATCATTCGAGATATTTTGGCCAACCTGGGTCAACTAAAATGTATCATTACTTGAAAGAAATGTATTGGTGGGGGGACATGAAGAAGAACATTGCGGAATTCGTGGCTCAATGTCCAAATTGTCAACAAGTCAAAGTAGAGCACCAAAAGCCTGGAGGTTATATGCAGTGTATAGAACTTCAATTTGGAAGTGGGATATGATCAACATGGATTTTGTCACTGGTTTACCTCGTTCATTTCGGAAGATTGATTCTATATGGGTAAATTATTGATAGACTGACCAAATCAGCACATTTTTTGCCGGTCAAGACTACTTATATAGTTGAAGAATATGCGAGGATGTATATTAAAGAGATAGTTCGTCTACATGGAGTGCCAATCTCTATTATATCGGATAGGGGAGCTCAATTCACTGCAAATTTTTGGAAGTCATTTCAGAAGAGTTTAGGAACACAAGTGAATTTAAGTACAACATTTCATCCTCAAAAAGACGGTCAGGCAGAGCATACAATTCAAACACTTGAGGATAAGCTGCGAGCTTGTATATTGGAGTTCAAAGGTAGTTCGGATGATCATTTGCCATTGATCAAGTTTGCTTGTTTTATAGCTACCATTCAAGTATTAAAATGGCACCTTATGAAGCTTTATATGGTAGAAAATGTAGATCCCCAATTGGCTGGTTCGAAACAGGTGAAACTACCTTATTTGGGCCAAATCTTGTTCATCAAGCTATGGAAAAAGTTAAGGTGATACATCAACGGCTAACAACTGCTCAAAGTCGACACAAATCATATGCAGATGTTAGAAGAAGAGGACTAGAGTTTTCCATAGGGGATTGGGTGTTCTTGAAGGTGTCTCCAATGAAAGGGGTAATGAGGTTTGGTAAAAAAGAGAAGTTGATTCCCTGCTATCTAGGGCCATATAAGATTATTCGAAGAGTTGGCCAAGTAGCCTATAAGTTAGAGCTACCACAAGAGCTTTCATCAGTTCATCCAGTGTTTCATGTCTCGATGCTTTGAAAATGCATAGGTGACCCATCTCGTATTATTCCTACTGAAGATGTACAAGTTACGGGAGATCTCACTTATGAAGAAGTACCCATTGCTATTCTAGATCGACAAGTTAGGAAGTTAAAGAAATAAAGAAGTAGCTTTTGTAAAAGTATTATGGAGGAACCAACAAGTAGAAGAAGTTACATGGGAAGCGGAAGAAGCAATGAAATTGAAGTATCCTCATCTCTTTCAGATCCATGAGAAAGATGAAAATGCTTAGTCTAGACGCTGACAAGTAAGTATAAGTCTATATGTATTATGTGATTAATAGTAGCCTAACTTAGGGCTTGAACTTGTTTGGGCTGGATAACCACGCTAACATTCGAGGATGAATGTTTTTAAGGGAGGAAGGATGTAACAACCTGTATTATGCGTATGCTAGTTCTATTCATGTGATACTTGACATAGCCTTATAGTATAGGTGATGGACCGTCCTTCTTATATGATTTGTGTTGGTTTAACCTAGCTTGGAAGATGAGGTAACGCCTTGCATGTTTCAACATGTGTACTACAAGTTAACTCCGACGGAAGTAGTTCAACTAGAGGTAGTATGGTAATTGAGCTTAAAGTTGAAAGTTAAGTGCTAAGTTGAAGAAAAAGGGATTAATATTTATAAAATGGAATAATATAATCGTGCTGCTTGCTTGACTTAATTAAGCTAGTAGGTGACAATTAGGTGCATCACCTACTTTGGCTTATTGACCATCCCAAAGGACCAAGTAGGTGCATCACCTACTAAGAATCTTTTATGACCATGTAATTGGGCCAAGTGCACTACCACCTACTTGCATTAATCTGGCCCAAGTTGAGTAGAAGAAAAAGGGGAAAATGGACAGCCAAGGCCCAATAGTCTTAAGTCCAAATAGGCCCAAGTGAAAAGTCCAAGTAGGTGGATCACCTACTTGCATTCATTATGTGGCCCAAATTGACAAGAATAGAGGGATAATTGGCAGTAAGGCCCAAAATTGGCCAAGAAAGTCGGCCATTACACCTCCCTTTTAAAGGGATAAAGATCAGATCTTTTGCTCCATTTTTAACTTGCAAAATTTTCAGATTTCTTAAGTTTCTCTCTTGGTCTCTCTTGGCTTCAATCAGCAGCCCTAAAGCACCTTGGGGTTCTTGAGTATTGTCCCCCTTTTCAAGTAAAAGTTTGAATGAGAGTTTCAGTTCTTGAAGTACAAGTTTAGAGGATAAATTTCCAGAAACTAAGGTAAGACTACTGCCCATTCTTGCCTCTCTTTAAATACAGGTTTGGGTGGAGAATTTTGTATATATTTATCAAGAACTAATGGATGGTGATAAATCCTTGAGTCAATATTCTCCTAGTATGTAGGGCTATTCGATTCCATATTCCTTGGCATGAAATCTGGTACTTGCGATTAATATCAATAAGTGAATTTCCTAAGTTCTATTCCTAGTAAAGGAAACATAGTGGCAGCGTACGATCTCCAAATAGCTAACCATATTTCCCCCTCTCCTTAGTGTATAGAATTACTTCATTATATGTTCAGTACTCTACAGTCAGTTGAAGTCAATTGTATCATTTAAGCTCACAAGTAATGCATTGATGTTACATAGCTCCTTATGTCATTTGTTACTGTTTTGATGTATTATTTTCATGTCTTCTACTACTGGTCCGTATTTCCAAATCTCAAAAATGATTATGACCACCAAAAACAGCAATCTCAAAGGTTAAAGAATCTAAGTGAAGAAATATGTATAATTAAGGGTGGCAGCTCAGGGGCGAAAGCCTAGCATGACCCGATCCCAATTAGTATAGAAGGGTGGCAGCTCAGGGGCGAAAGCTTAGCATGACCTAATCCTAATTTGTGTAATTTTGAGGACCGCATCCCAGGAGTTAAAATGCCTAGCATGGGTCATCCTCTTCTACAACTAATCAGCTGGTCATTCGTATCACATGCCTTATAAAGATCATAACACACAGAAAGGTAAAGACAAGAATGTAACATACATGATCCCACAAGAGTTAACAGAGGTGGTCTTCTGTTATGATTTATACACACATAAATTGATACTTGGTTTCATTCGAACTCTTATTTCATATATGTTATTGCCTTACATATTCAGTATTTTTTTTCGTACTGACATCCCTCGCGGGGGGGTGGGGATGCTACACTTCATACTGCAGTCACAGGTACTCCAACTAGTAGACCTCCTCAATAGGAGCATACGACTCTCAGCTACTTTTGGTGAGCTCCAGGTTACTTCGGAACTTTACTGAGTCCTTGGTAGATTCATTTTGGTATTGTATTGTAGTTAAGGGTAAGGCGGGGTCATCTTCAATCTAGCTTTTCAGCATTCGAATTCAGTGAATTAATTTGAATACAAATATATACAAATTTTTATATAGTTTAGTGGTTGTATGGAAGGATCTCATCCTTTTTACCCAAGCAAGGGGTCTGTCAAGATATAATACGTATTGTTATTGAGCCCATGTGTCTAGCAGTTCTAACCGGGTATTGCGCCCTTTTCAACTCATTAACGGGCTAAAAACCACGGCTGGCTAGATGGAGTCACAAAGACAAAGCCTACATGTTGTATTAAATCTGATTGTACCACTATCTCAGAACCAAGTCGAGAAACCATATATAAATTTATTTATATTTGGATAAAGTCTAGATCTTTCATGGTATAAATAAAAGCGAAGTTAGATATCCGACATATATATGAAGCTTTTTAGCCGGCCATAGTCACGACTCTAGATCGGAGAAAGGAGAAGATAAAGAGAAAGGAAAGTAGAAAGTACCTTGTAACTTATGGACAAGGGCCGATGAGAGAACTATCCACAATTTATTTACTTCCGGCTGAACTCCGGTAAACTGAACACTTTACAAACTGAGAGTGATTTACAAAGAGAGAGACAAATTAGAGAGAGGTGTGTGTTTTTGAACCTGCTCCCATAAACTTAAACTAAACTTATTTATAGAAAAAAAAGAATCTACGAACAGTAATAATGGGTCCCTTATCAATGGGTCCCCTATGTACAGTAGCAATTTATCTATTGTTGGTCAACAGTGTATTTACTGTTGATAATGACTTTTGTTGTAGAGATAAACTTTACTTTTTGTCTTTTTCTTTAATTCGCGGAGGAAATATTCCGCCTTTTGAAGAGTATGTTCTTAGATAAGTTTGTTTAACTCACATGGTTGAGCCTCTTGAATTTGAATATCTTCTGCGGCGACGTCATCACTTGTCTCACCCCTCATGTCTGTGTCTGATTTCTCGTATTGAGTTATATTGAGGAGTAGATTTTTTTTTACTTCCTCCAAATAATTGTTAATCATTTCTTCTTTATTCCTATCATGGATAGAGATTTTTCGGGCAATATGCCTCACCGAACTATCTCGAATTATTCCCTTCTGAGGAGTAGTGCAATATTGTTGGACCCTTGTTTTAATAAGATCCAACAGTTCTTGTCCATATAGAGACTTAGTTTTGGGATCTCTTTTCATTAATTTATCCCAGAAATTATTATAGAATGTCCTGTATAAACAAGGAATTTGTTCCTCGGTGAAACCCACTTCTGGAGTCCATTTATGAATCCAAGGAATAGAAAATTCAATGAAGAAATATATGTGTTCAATTTTTTCAATGTAGAAGATATGATCTGTGTGGTATAATGTATTAAGATCAGGGGAAACTTTAACCCATTCTTTATATAACTGAAGAAATGGGTCCGGTAAAATTTTTATAGTTGGACCGTGGTATGACCACTAGTTTAGAAACCAATTAGGGATTGGTTATGCAGCTATCTTTGCACAATTTTTTATAAACCAAGTATGCTTGTGTCTCTTCATTATTGTATATGAGGACTTTATCAAAAGCATGAATATAGTCCCAATATGTAAAATTCATAGAGACTTTATTTAGGTTGATCTTCCTTTCCTTCATTGTGGAGATTCCCCAATCTTCAACAGATATAATTTGTTTAACTATCATTTTGGAGAAGTTATAAACATTCTCACTGGTGTTATATCTTGAAAAATGCTGAAATTCAGCGCTACCGGTGCTTATCAGAATTTTCTCATAATAGGATCGGGTTTTGTATGACTCACCCGAGAAATATAATCCGTTAACCAAATATCGCTGGAATATCTTCCAGGGCTCTTCTTTCCGCTGAATATCAAAATTTTCAATAAGAAATATAAACTTCTTTCTTTGATATCTTTTCATATGATTTGATATCATCAACATCTTCTTTTGTTAGGGATGCAAAGGTATCACCATGCTTCTGAGATAAATACGCCTGTAGTTGTGCGTATAATGGATTAATTTCTGGAATATCTTCCAGATGTATTGAAGAAGAAGCCTCTTTTGAAGAGGTTTTTAGATTTATCAAACTCATCCCTCCTCTTTGTATAATTGGAGAGCTGGAAGAAGAGGATCTGTATGACGATCCAAATGATCCTGGGGATAATAATTGCCCCTTCCTCTGGCCTTGGTTACCCAAGGAGGGTCCATCCTACAAACAAAATACTCTGTTTTATTCGAATACATCATAGTAATCATTGTAGTAATAATTTTCTTCGTCAAAATTGATGATTTCTTCAATATAATGAATAGAAAAGATGTCTATTATCATAGCATCTATAATTTCCCATAAAATAACTTCTTGTACATCTCTATTGAGAGGAATTACCTTTAGTATTAACTAAGGTTTTATCAGTAAAGAAGGCAGAAAGGAAACTCATTGTGAAGATAAATATTCTCTAGATAATAAATCTGGAAAAGAATTATCACTTCTCTTTTTATAATGGATTTCAAAATCAAAATGAGCTAACTAGGTTTGCCACCTAGCAAAAATCAACTTTGATGCATCATGTTTAAAATATTTATCAAACATATATTTCACAGATTGGGCATCAGTTTTTATCAAAAACTTTTGATTATATAAATCATCTTGAAAATTTAATACGCATTTGACGATGGTCAACATTTCATGAGCCACCATAGCATATTTTTCTCTGGGCATCGCTCCATTTACCGGAATGAAATCTGATCAAATATTTATTTTTATCATGGGGATTAATTTGCTTTAATATTCCGCCGTAACCAATATTAGACGCATTTGTCTCAATAATCTTTTGCCAAGAAGGCTTAGCAAGAGCTAAACAAGGTAAAGATTGAACGCGAAGTTTAATATTTTTTTACCAAAGTGGTGTGACTATCAGTCCATGGGGATTTATGATCCTTCTTTAGCCTGTCATATAAAGGGGCCAAATCACGAGATATATATTTATAAAAGGGGGAAATGTAATTTAAACTTCCCAAAAATCATTGCAATTGTATCCTATCTGTAATAACATATGGAAACTTCGAGGCAAGTTAAATCGATCTTTGAATAGGAGTCAATTTTATTTGGCAGATATGATGTCCTAAAAATCTGACATTAGTTTGAAATAAACTCATTTTTGGTTTAGAAATTACCAAACCATTTTGTATAACCATTTTCTTGAAAATGTCTAAATGTTTGATATGCATTTCAAGAGTCTTTGAGTATACTAAGATATCATCAATATAAACAATGAGAAAGTCTAAATATGGGTTGAAAATATCATTAATAATTTTCTGAAATTCAGATGGAGCATTTTTAAACCGAATGGAATTACATTCCATTCATATTGTCCAAACGGGATATTAAAAGCGGTTCTATAAGGATGTTCCTTAAATATTTGGATCTCCCAATATCCTAATTTTTAAATCAAATTTTGAAAATATATTGGCATCATATAATCTAGACAATAAATCTCTTTTATTTGGAATATGATACCTAATCTATTTCAAGTATTTGTTCAACGGTTTATAATTTATAACCAACCTGGGGGCACCTCATTCTCTTTCAGCAGCATTGTTCACATAAAATGTCATACAAGACCAAGGTAATCTTGAAGGTTTTATCAAACCATTTTGTAATAAATTATCAATTTCCCTTTTGCAAAATTCTACCACTTCGGCGTTCATCTGGCAAGGACGAGATTTAGTGGGAATATCATCTTCAGAGAAATTCTCTTCATATGAAAGAATCACAATATGCTTTTTTTTTATTCCAAAAAGCACTAGGATGGTCAGCACAAATAACAATAGCAATTTGTTCAGAAATCAATTTGATTTTTTCTTGTACTTTGGTGGACTTCAAAGTATCAAATATATTCATACTAAACAATTCAAGTTGTAGAGAATCAACATGTTTTGCTTCATATCAATTAGAGCATTAATATCACGAGAAATCGGGTCACTGATAAAAGTATAACTAATATTCCGGTCTTCATAGGTTGCGGAAAAACCTTTAGCATTTATGCTAGTAAATGGATAAAGAGCATTTATAAATGGTGTTCCAAGTATAATTTGGGGTATAACTGATTTTTAACCAAGAAAAAGAAATGCGGAATGCAAACTTTATTTTGGCAAATGCGAGTATTAGGTAGTTTATACTTTATATCTAAAGCATGTCCAGAAGCAGATTTAATCATATGCGTAGTTTTAAAAAAATACTTAGTAGGTACAAGACCTTATTGAATACAACTGACATCGGCACCACTATCAATCATAGAAATATCAATTATGGAAAAACTATTATTAATCAATATGATGCATTTAACATACCATTTATGAGTAGTTACAATTTGCATCATTCCTAGAAACATACCTTGTCTAGGATCAACATTAAAAGATTTTGCAAGGGTATTAACTTCAGCAATATTTTTACCTTTCTTATTAACAGTTTCAATTTGAGTAAGACGATGATCATGAATCATTTGATTTTGTTTAAGAGATTTAATCTCATTTTTCAAATTTTCAATTTCATTTTTTAAATCATCAAAAGAAGAATATCTTGTAGAAACAGTCTGATTATTAAGTATGTTATTAATTTCAGACAAAAAATAAGGTGCAAAATATTCAAATTTAAAATCATTCTTTTGTTTGTCAGAAGTTTTTGAAAAACTAGTGCTAGCATTATTATTAATAGCTAATTGAATAATTTTTTCACGAATATTATTATCAGTAACTTCTTTTAAAATCTCTATCACATTATCAGAAGTAATAGTGTTGATATTCAAATCTTCAAATTGAGATTATAATTTATAAAATTCATCATTTTCACAAGAACAAATACCACCTTGACAAGTATTGCAAGTATTCATATTAACATGCTGATTATTATCAGATAAATCAGGCAAATCAATCTCTTCTTCTGAACCCGAATCAGAAGCATAGTCAGATTCTGAACCAGAAGTATACAAAAAACTATAAACCTTATCATAAACCTCTTCATCAAGTTCTAAGGATTTCATCTTTTCAAGCTTACAATGGGTGCTATATGTCCAAAATTTCCACATTTATAGCACTTGATTTTAGTGAGCTCTAGCTTAGACCTATTCTTGGTAAATCTATTAGACTTACGAAAGGTTTTTCTATAATCCCATTCTTCCTTAGATCTATGTTTGTGTCTAGACCTTCTTTTCCTATAAGGTTTGTCGGGATTGGAGCCTCTAGAATCTCTATGTTTGGTCTTCTTGCTATTATATGAAGTAGTCGGTAACCCAAACTGGGTACAAAAGTCTCCTAGCTGAGATCTTTCTCTTAGCTTATCTATCTTAAGATGTCTAGATAACTTTAATTCATTGCACAAATTTATACCTTCTTGAGTGCAAGCTCCTATCAGCTTACCATAAGTATAGTCCACATAAGGAATTTCACCATGTGCATTCCTAAGAGTTTTTCTAAATCTCTTGGCAAATAAAGGAGGACGGCCATCTATAAATTTGGTTTTCCAATGCGCAAGACTGTTTTCGGGCAATTCCATCACCCTATTCATATAAGTATCTTTATACCATCTAAATTCTCCCAAAGTTCTACAAGGTAGACCATTTAAAAGGGTATGAACAATCTCATACTGATTGGTAAATCTACCATTAAAATGTTCTAAAATGGTTAAGACTAAGGTATAAACGACGTTTTTTCTATTAGCAACTAGAGCCATACCCAAGTTATGAATTCCTTCGCCAGTAGAAGCAGCAGCATTAATCACAGTAGCTTTTTGCTCAGTGCTCATATAATTATCCCACCAGCCTCTGAGTTGGCCAGTAAAACCTGCAATAATCATTTTGCAAATATTTCTATCTGTGTTTTTAACATTTTTACAGGTAGTTGCATACTTGCATTCTATGCACAATAATAGTTAACTGTCTATCAGTCAAACCATCAAGGTTCCATTCCTAAATTTCAGACCCACTAATACCTCTTGAAGAGTTGGTCTGGAATAATAATAGGTTTGCATGATGGGTTTATGAGCAAACTTAGTATTACCACTATTCTTCTTGGGATAGCCATGAAGTTTGTTAAATTCCAAGGAAACATGATTTTTAAAATCAAAAGTGTTTTCCATTTCATCCGCAAAATTATCTGATAAATCCATCGGTTTTGCACTGAATTCATAAAACTTTTTATCAAGAAGTTCTTCGAAATCATAAATTGATTTGAATTTAAATTCTAAAATCTCAGGAGGCCTCTGCACAGGGGTAAGCCATGGTTGGTGCTTCTGCATTAATTTTTGAGGTAGAAGCTTTATTAAAAAGTCTTTATATCTTTTTTTATCTGAATTATCAAAGCAGTCAATTCATCCAGTTTTTTATCAAGAGAACCAATAAGTTCACCCAAAACTTTAACATAAAGTCCCAAATAATTATTTTGTGAAATTAAATTATTAATTTCATTGATGCTGACTGCCGCAACATCCTCTTCAACAATTTTTTGAAAGGCACTAAAGGTTATACCGGTATTATTAGGTAGAACGAATAACGATTGAGGTGGGTAAATAGCTTTGATAATATTACTAGTTCCATCTTTATAAGATCGTTCAAGGACGTTGATGAATAAGGGCAGATAAGTGGTTATAAACCATGGTACAAAAGACATAATTTAATTATGTAAAGCACAAGTTTCATAAAATTCTTCAGAAATATTATTCAAATCATCGGCACTATAAGTGTCAAAAAAACAAGTTTTGAACTGGTTCCATTTATCACTTAAAAACTCATTCTGAATGTACTTTCTTGCCAGAGAACCTGGGCTAAAATCTATTTGATGTACATCTATCATTAAGTATTGCTAAGGTCAAAATCCATTTCGGACTAAGAAGGAATATCCTTAACAAGTCTATCATTTTGATCCGCAGATATTATCGAAGGTATAGTATGTAAAGAAGCAGCACGACTTCGAGCCGGGCCATACACAAGATCAATGAGGGAAATATGATGAATAGCAGGCAATCTTCTATCAGAAGAGAATGAATGTCTACTATAAGGAATATCAGAAAACTGCATGCAAATCCTTCCATCAGGATTTTGAGTAATATGAGAATACTCAGAATTAGTGACTGCATTTGCCATCTGAGATGGAGAAATACCTGAATCCAATGTCCAAGTAGTTAGAAAATTAATTTCTTCCCATTTTATAAGTCTTCTAGTAGTGACCTTAGATCTAGCAAAATTAGTTTCTACTAGAATAGTCTGATCAGATGTATCATATAATTTACATCTTGGGTTTAATGTAGAAAGCAATTTGAAATAAATTCTATAAGACAAGCAAATCATTTCAGATCCAGGTGCATAATTATAACCATGCATTTTACGTTTAAAGTTAAAGCATCAAGAATATTAGCATCAGTTAAAGATAACTGCAAATTCAGTTAAGTATTAAAATAAACCAGACCATATGCCACAGTATACTCAATCGAACCCATTAAAGATTTTCTAAAATTTAAATTTCTAGCATCACGCAGAGCAACTAAAAATGTCTCAGGTAACCCTTTAAGGGTTAAAGGTTTAAAAGCAATTTGAACCGATATGCAGGAAATTATACTGAGATTTATATAAATCGATATCTCATTTATTTAATTGACGAATAATAATAATAATAAAAAAAAAAATAACAATAATAATAATAATAATAATGATAATAATAATAATAATAATAATGATAATAATAATAATAAAAAAAACTATAATTAATATTTATAAGTTGGAATTAATTTGGCATTCTATCTGGCATGATATTAGTATGAATAATTGATGACTATTGAGTGAAAATATGTATGAAAAGTGTGAATAAGAATTGTATAATAAAATGTGATTAGAGATATAACACCTATTTTTCCTTTTTGTACTATGTAGGATTGACACTGTGATTTTTTTGATGAAACAGACAAATATGAATTGATGAAACAGGCAAATATGAATTGTTTGTGTATAATATGATTTAATTATGACGTTTTTGGTATGAATTTTTTTTTTGAAAGTACATAAAATTTGTTTTAAATTGGTATATATTTTTGTATAATTTTTTTTTTAATTTAAGGTTGTTGTTTTAAAAAAATTACATAAAATTTATTTGAAAATAGTATACTTGTAATGTCATTTTTGTATGATTTTGAAATTATATTAGAATGAATTTCGTATATTTTTTACCTAATAAATGACAAGTAATTGTTAAAATTAGTATTATTTTTGTATTATATTGACATAATTCTGCTGTGAAAAAATTACGACTTATGGGATGAAATAGTTATCATGTAAGTATGAAATATGTATGAAAAATGTGCCTAAAATATGTATGAAATGTGTATACTCCATTCTGGCGGTTTTTAAAAAAAAAAGAATAATGTTATATTTTGGTACTCCATTATTATTTGGTATGTTTGTTGGTTAAAAAAAATTATATAATTATTTTTTAATACTAGTAATTTCAAACATGGGTGGCAATCTATAATGTTTTATGGTACGATTTCTGATTTGAAAGAATTTTTTTTGGCATTATAATGGAATGTAATTTGATAATAATAATGTAATGAATTTGATATACTGTTTATTTAAGAAATTACAATTAATCTATAAGTTGGATTTATTTTGATATTCTATTGCCATGATACTCGTATGAATAATTGATGACTTTTGAGTAAAAATATGTATGAAATGTGTGAATAAGAATTGTATAAAACTTGTATACAATTCTAGAAGGCTAGCTGATGTGAAATTCAAGTGGTTTAAAATTACGTGCAGTACATATAGTTGGAAGGGACACAACAAGAAGATACATTCAAATTACCCTGCTCGAAAAAGTCATAATTTTTTTTTGATTTGGTTGTTTAATTGTGACTATAACAGCCTGTAATATGCATATGCTTGTTATATTCTTGTGATACTTGACATAGACTTATAGTATAGGTGAGGGACCATGATTTTTATATGATTAGTGTTGATTTAAAGTAGCTCGGAAGGTGATGTGACGCCTTGCACGTTTCAGCATGTGTACTGCAAGTTAACTGTCACGCCTCAAATCCTATTAAGATGGATAGGTACCCGATACCCTAAAGACCCGAGAGAACCAATATGTAACCTCTTGTGCTTACTATACATGTAACTATGACAATCTTGTGACAAATTCACATAGGATGCATCGATACAAACCGATATAAGTAGACCCAAAACTTATATACAAGACTTGGCCGTTGAGGCCACAACTTGTTAAGACGCAACTGAACCATATACATGAGTCTACAAAGCCTCTAAAAGATAGAAAACCTTAGAGTAGGTCGGGACAGACCCCGCCTTACCCTTAACTACGATACAATACCAAAATGAATCTACCAAGGACTCAGTAAAGCTTCGAAGCAACCTGTAGCTCACCAAAAGTAGTTGAGTGTCGTATGCTCATATTGAGGAGGTCTACTAGCTGGAGTACCTATGCCTGCAGCATGAAATGCAACATCCCCCTCCCCCCGCAAGGGACGTCAGTACGAAAAAATATACTGAATATGTAAGGCAATAACATATATGAAATAAGAGTTCAAATGAAACCAAGTATCAATATATGTGTGCATAAATCAGAACAGAAGACCACCTATGTTAACTCTTGTGGGATCATGTATGTTACATTCTTGTCTTTACCTTTCTGTGTGTTATGATCTTTATAAGGCATGTGATACGAATGACTAGCTGATCAGTGGTAGAAAAGAATAACCCATGCTAGGCATTTTAACCCCTGGGATGCGGTCTTCAAAATTACACAAATTGGGATCGGCATGCTAGAATACCCTTGAGCTGCAATGTAACAGCCCGTAATACACATATGATTGTTATATTCTTGCGATACTTGACATAGCCTTATAGTATAGGTGAGGGACCATGGTTCTTATATGATTAGTGTTGGTTTATACTAGCTCGGAAGGTGATGTGATGCCTTGCACGTTTCAGCATGTGTACTGCAAGTTAACTCCAACGGGAGTATTTAAAGAGACAGTAAGGTGGTAATTGAGCTTAAAGTTGAGAGTTAAGTGCTAAGTTAAAGCAAAACGGATTAATATTTAGAAAATTGAATAAAATAAGTGAGTTGCCTGCTTGACTTAACTAAGCTTGCCGTGACAAGGAGGTGCATCACCTACTTTGAATTATTGACCAGTCCAAAGGACCAAGTAGGTGCATTACCTACTTGAGCTATATGGATCTAGTTAAAAAGGCCAAGGTTTATGGATCAGATTTGGGCCTATGTTAATTGACTCACTTGAGGCCCAAACTAAGTTAAATAAAAGGAAAAATGAAATTTAAGTCCAGCAGCCAAATCTGCCAAGGCCCAATATTTAAGCCCAAGTGAAAGCAAGTAGGTGCATTACCTAGTTTGACCTTTTGAGCTACTTGATGTACATAAGCAGGTGCATCACCTACTTGACCAATTAGTGGCTGAAAATGAAGCTTTCTAGTGGATATTCTTAAAG
>JAJOOS010079999.1:0-50310 GCA_029582725.1 Solanum chiquidenum | reverse complement strand
TTCACGGCTCGTGTGAAGCACTACGGACCGTCTAGTGGTCCATCGTCCTTCACTGTAGCCATGGTGGTTATGTGTCCCCTTGAAAGGCCACTTCACATCCTGTGTGGACCTTCACACCCTGTCTAGTGGTTCGTGGACTTTCACCTTTTGCTGGGTGAACAACCACGATCTGTCGTACATGTCGTGTTCCTCTTCATGACCCGTGGACTTCTCTGTGGTTTTCCCTTCTCTCTTGGTCAATCTTTGTTTAGATTTTTGAGGTGTTACAACAAAGACTACCCAAATTATTCATCACGGAAAATCTGTTTAAAATTGCCTCTAAGGGTTTTCCAAAACTCAAAATGGAGAAAAATGATGTAAGCCCCCAAAATTTCAGTAAAAAATCCCCAATTGATATCGCACAAGTGACTTAGGTTCACTTTTAAGAACAACGCTAAAATGAGCCCTGGCTCGCAAATGCAAACCCCAGATAAAATGTGACTCTCTCTTTTGTGAACTAACCTTCACTTACGCGAATGTTGAGAAAGCGAGCAATGCCTCACGAACGTGATGGTCAAATAACCTGACCCCTCGCGGATGTGAGTTGGCCTTTGCTAACGGGAAGGTCACGAAAGCGACGACCCTTCCGGGAAGCTTGGCACATTTGACATAAAAAAATTCAGCCTAATCTCAAATCACTAAATGGATCCTCTAGATTCGTTTGAAACCCAGTACACACAAAACACAGAAGGAACTGGACTAAACTTGATGTTTTAGACTTAATGGAATAATCAAAACACAAATCCGAAGTTTCCTTGATCCAAAACTCGTAAAAGTTCAATGAACAAACATAACACCTAAAACGGCCAAACCAAGCTTGACACATTTGAAAATTCAAAAAAAACCTCCTCTATGGCTAAAATCATTCCCCTATCCAACAGAACTATTGGAAATCTAATCTGAGCATCTGAACCCCAAATGTTGACTAAAGTCAACCCAAATACAAAAAAATTCACAAATTTCCAACTTAGGACCTAAAATCCATGAAAAGACTATGAATCTACAACCGATAACTCTTTGAACCCGATTTACATCTTCCAGGACTATTGGGATTAACGAAAAACAACTCTGAGACCTGAAACTCTAAAAGACATAGAAAATCACTTTTAAGAAACTTTAGACTTTTGAATTCAACATGTTTCATAACTCACAACTTTTTACTCAAAGTTCGAAACTGAATTCAAATTCCAATCATAAATTATCCGGGGTCGATATCAGGAGGGGTACAGGGTTATTTTACAAATAATCCAAAAAATTACATTCCGGGTCACTATAGTTTTGTTTTCAAACTTTAGGTGAATAGTGGATTTGATGGCGAAACCTTTTTACCTATAATACTCTTTATAATAAAGAAGAAAATATAAAAGAGAAGAAGGTTTCAAAAATCTGAAGATCTCATATGTTGACCATTTGCATTTCTCCTCTGGTCGTTTGCTTTTTTTTTTAACAAAAAAAGTTCTTTTATTACATAAGGGTGGGTGGAGGAGAAATGAGCAAAATAATTACGAGATGGATAATTGAACCGTTACCAATAAGATGATCAAGATTTAGGTAGTCAACCAATTGACCTACTTACTTCTATTATGTAGTAAATAATGATATAGTTTTCATTTTTTTTTCTATCATGCAACAAATGAAGAATAACAACCAAGGAGAAACATGATGATTCATTGTAAGTGATATAAGTTTTTCCTAATTTTGAATTGAACAATTATAACTATTGTAGCGACTTAATAAAAGAAAGTAATGCTACCAACAATGTAGTTATAAGCGATGTAGTAATTTATTTAATTAATTAATGAAAAGGAATAATTTCAGAAGGTATTTTAGTAAATTAATGGATCCTACTTGAAATTTTGATGTCCAGACTGAAAATGTGGTGTAAATAAAAATGAAACATTTGAAATAAATAAAAAAAATGAGAAAAAAAGCCCTCTACAGATTTCTAAAGTTTAGATAATAACCAAGTACATAGCTCTATGAGAATTGAGGTTTTTAACCACCAGACCGTTTGAATGAGCTTTTTGGGACAATTTAAGGGTGGCGCAATTACCCCATCAAAACATGACCCGAGTTTTTGGCACTTAAATGGAGGTAATATTTCAATTTCAAAACACATAAATTATGTCGCAAAAGGCATAACAAGTTATGTCATATTGTAAATCCTAATTCCTTCAAAACTCATGTTGACTGAGGCAAAAATTCAATTTCTGAAACAACAAGTTATCCTTTAAACGATATAATAAGTTATGTTGTACTACATAACTTAATTCCTACTAAAGCTTATGTTGAGTGAGAAAAATATTTTCAAAACTTATGTCTAGCGAACTATGTCTTAAATATACTGCACAACTTATGTCACTTAACATTATTACTACATAACTAATCTGGAGCGAGCTAAAAGTTCTTTAAACTTATGTCTCGATTTAATAAAATATATTCTATTGTATTTCATATTAGGGTATTATCAAGTAGGTGAGGTCCGCTAATAACATCCCAAGAATCTTGCATCAAAGAATTGTTATCTCCATATCCAAGTAGAAGTCACCATCATCACATTATAAAGATTTTGCATCATCGCTTAACGTTTCTAGCACACCTCATCCAATTTAAGGTGCAAACGATTGTTAAGCAGTATAAAACCCAACAAAGAGTTGGGGTCGAACCCACAGGGAGTGGTACGTGTTCAAATAAAACTATGAAGTACAAACATGATCTAATTAGTTATAGGAATAGAAATTGTCTAAAATAACAAGTAAACAGGTCAAAGGGGATGACGCGAATGTCAGATGGGGGTTTTGGTTTGCAATTAGCAGCTACAACACAAAAAAACACGAGAAAATAACAATATAGAGAGGAATTCTCAGCCCATGTGATCGATTACAAGAAAATTTTACTATATGGATAATTGAAACTACTAATAGATAGTTAAATATCAGTGGGTAGGATAGACTATGAGTGAAATAGTTTTCTCTCAAACAACTATCATGCTTCAAGTGATTTCTTTCGAGCATCAACAAGCTTAGCAACTAAGAACAGCCCACAACCTTAGTACATCTTATCTATCGAGAAAGATGGGTAGGATTGAGTTTAGGATTTACTCTTTCGAGATGAACCCATATCAACTCAATATCTACAAACCATTAATCAAAGGCTTTGGTTCCACAACCTCCCTCTCAAGTAATCTAAGAACTCAAAATAAGAAATGCATTCGTAATTACAATTCATAGATTAAAACACAACTAGTGATTAAACCCACTTCAAATAAGCATTTAAATCAATAATTAACAATACCCATAAGCTAATTTAACTCATAATCGCATAACCACAACCCATGAATTGGGGTTTTAGCTACACATCATAAAAAAGGAAGAATAATTACCCACTAAACTAGCCATCAGCTGGGTAATAATATCCAATACTTTACAATGTTCCAAAAATGGTGGAATTCAAAAACCCAAATCCAAATTTATGTAAAAACTACTTGAAAGCTTCAAAACTATACAAGAACAATGCTCTTTGGTTGTGGGTAAGAGTTTCTCAACGTTTTGTCAATGCCTTCTCTCTCCTCAGAAGATCAATTTATACTGATTCAAGAGTTTACTTTTTTTGGGGCAAATCGGTAGTGAAAGTTAGGCTTCACCGATTGATTGGTGATTCACCGATCTCCTCTGTCCATCGCCTTCATATTTTGAGTATTCAGCTAATTATGCACTGTAACTTTAGGTGGTCTACTTTGGGAACACCGAAAACTTCGACTATTCACCTTTTACTCCTTTAGATTGCCAATTTGCTCGCACCTCCATTGGGAGTCCTGTAACTTTGGGTGGTAAAGGCTGCCTTTGCGGAGTCATTCAGTGATTCGCCAATCGCTCACTCCTATCTCCAAGTTAGTTCTTCCTTGGGGATGGCATGCTGGAAGTTTAGGTGAACTGAAGAGTCACTTGGCGGTTCGCCGAGTTGTCTTGACGATCACCACGATTGCCTTTCTCCACATCTTCAGCTTGTTTTGCTCCTTTTTGCATGTTAGGGTCCTTACCTTGATTCTTAGCTCACATACCTAAAACTAAAGACTTTAACATCAGTTTATAGGACAAATTTGTCATTTGTAGACACTAAATCTATCAAAACAAAGCCCTAAATGACTCCAAATCTTGGACTCATCAACACCCCAACTTAAACTATAGCTTGTCCTCAATTAAAACTCAAGATCAGCAGTTCAATAAGAATGCCTCAAATAGTGCTACGTAAGATTAAACATGAATGCACAGAAAAGGTTTCAAACTACACATACAGTGCTCAATTATGCACTCAAAGATTCAAATTGTGACTCACCATTATCAAGGATACTCATGTTCACAATACTTTCTTGAAATGCAAGTTCAAGCTCAACAAAGGTACTCAAATGCCCTCACAATAAATATGAACCCACATTCACACAAAATTCTTCAATAATTTAATGATTCGGAATCACATAGGCTTGCCTTTATTTTCCAATCAACATTTGTTTCACCTCACTAAAGATCACAAAGGTCTTTTTAAAGTTTGTAATGGGGCTGAGTGTAAGGGTAAGGTCATTTAGGCTTTTTGGCTTCTACCTTCATCAAGTGTGGCCTGAAAATCACTCTTTCTCCTTCTCCTTTACATTCAACATGTTCAAATACACCCCATTATTCAACTAGACATGAATCACCGGATACTCCATATTTCATGTGTTCACAACTTTTTTTCACATTTTTTTGTTCTTTTTCAGTCTTCTTCTTTTCTTTCTTTTTTTTTTTTTTTTTCATATACAGAGGGGTTACATCTTTTTCAAAACAGTCCAACAAAGAGGGAATTTTTCACACTTCTTGACATTCTTTCTTTTTCACCACACCCCCAACTTAGGCTTTTGGCCTAAGTTAGTTATCCAAACAGAACCAAAACTTCATGAAGATTAAGAGGTCAAAGTAGTTCAAGTTTCGTCCAAGAAAAGGATAGTCTCAATCGTTCCCAAAAAAAAGATTCACACTTCTGACAAGGGTGGCCACAGAAGAGGTATACTGTCAAATTGGTTCACTCTTCAAAATTCTTGCCTAAGATCATTTCAATTGCTCGCTTCACTCAATCAATCGGACTAACGGGACAAGTTCTAGGTATCGTCAAATACAATGTTCAAGGCAACTTCACCACATAAGGATTTTGTACCAATATCAAACAAGACTCCACACTTTCTAGTTAGAGTGCAATGTTAATTACAAGAGACTCATTTGACAACCGGCTAGTCACAATGAGATGCTACATGTTCACATATTACATATGTAACTTAGTTTGCCTAATCGTAGCCGCACATCCATTTTATTCAATTAAGAGCACTATTCAAGTCATCGATATTGACCTTAACCGATACTGAAATGCTTTTAATGAGGGTATTCCTAACAAGGTTACAACCCACCAAAAACATCCAACATTGTCCTCAATGTAACACGAATTAACGGGCATAAAATTAAAGATGGACATGCAATAGTTTGGAATGAAAAGATCAGGGTTTGGATAATTCTTCACTAGGTGGCAATTCGTGGAGGTTCGCCAATGGATTCGACGAACCGCGTAATCGTGTGTTACCCGCTAAACTATCAGAACTCTAGCTCTCCAACTGAGGAAAAAATGTGGTGAAAGTCGGGCTCATGGAATCACTTCTGTGCATCGCCGAGTTATATGTTGAATCACTGAGTTTTACAAAACTCCTTGCAATTTAGAAGGGGTTGAAATGGCGAACAAAGTCAGGCTTGCCGACCAGCTCGGCATGTCACCGATTCCGCTTTTAGCTCGTTGAGTTTAATAGAACTTAACCCATCTAGCTAGGTGGTTCCAACAGCAGTTCAAGTCGAGCTCACCGACCTCTTCGGTGAGTCACTGACATCTTCGGTAAGTCGCCGATATCTTAGGTGAGTCACCGATATCTTCGGCGAGTCACCGAGAGGAAGGTTGGCTCGCCTAATTACCACTTTCCAACATTAGCACTTTGCAACCTACACAATCAACATCCGTTATTCAAAAATAACTAAAGCTTCAGTTGCCTCCCAAGAAGCGCCTTATTTAACGTCGTGGCTTGACGTGGAAATGCTTTCAAGCACGTTCCAAATACACTACTTCAATAACTGAAATCTCACGACACAATCCAAAATAAAGCTTCAAACGCTGCCCAATCACCTTGAAATCTGGACCTTCCTTACCTTCAACTTCAATAGCCCCATTCGTGAACACTCGTGTCACTTTAAAAGGGTCAGACAATTTTGACCTGAGCTTGCTCAAAAAGAATCACTGAGTTTTACAAAACTCCTTGCAATTTAGAAGGGGTTCAAACGGCGAACAAAGTCAGGCTTGCCGACCAACTCGGCATGTTATCGATTGCATTTTTAGCTCGTTGAGTTTAATAGAACTTAACCCATCTAGCTAGGTGGTTCCAACGGCAGTTCAAGTCAAGCTCACCGACCTCTTCGGCGTGTCACTGACATCTTCGGCGAGTCGCCGATATCTTCGGTGAGTCACCGATATCTTCGGCGAGTCACCGACAGGAATGTTGGCTCTCCTAATTACCACTTTCCAACATTAGCACTTTGCAACCTACACAATCAACATCCGTTATTCAAAATTAACTAAAGCTTCAGTTGCCTCCTAAGAAGTGCCTTATTTAACGTCGTGGCTTGACGTGGAAATGCTTTCAAGCACCTTCCAAATACACCATTTCAATAACTGAAATCTCATGACACTCTCCAAAATAAAGCTTCAAACGCTACCCATTCACCTTGAAATATGGGCCTTCCTTACCTTCAACTTCAATAGCCCCATTCGTGAACACTCGTGTAACTTTAAATGGGCCAGACAATTTTGACTTGAGCTTTCTCGAAAAGAGTCTTAGTCGAGAATTGTAAAGCAACCCAAAGTCTCCGACTCAAAATTCTCTCCTAAGGATCTTAGAGTCATGCCACTTCTTCATTTTATTTTTGTAGAGAGCTGAGCTTTCATAAGCCCGTAATCGGAATTCTTCAATTTCGTTCAACTGATCGAATATATATTTCAAAGCATTCACCCAATTCAAATTGAATTCCTTTAATGCCTATAGTTCTTTGTGTTCAAGTTGAACTGGTTGTTGACACGATTTCCAGAAAACCTGCTGATATGGAGACATACCAATTGGCATTTTGCAAGTAGTGTGATACGCCCATAGAGCATCATCGAGTTTTCGGGACCAATATGTACTATGTGCATTCACGGTGTTGGCCAAGATACTCTTAATTTCCCAATTTGAGACTTCAACTTGGCCACTTGTTTGAGGATGATACGACGTTGCCACTTTATGTTTTACTCTATTTTTACTTAGTAAGGATGCAAACAACCGGTTACAAAAATGTGAGCCTCCATCACTAATGATAGCACGTGGGGTGACGAATCAAGCAAATATGTAACGCTTCAAGAATTGAACCACACTCTTCCCTTTGTTGTTACATATTTGCATGATTCGTCACCCCGACCAATCTGGACTAATAATTACCAGGGTGGAGATAAACTTCTTTTCCAATCACTTAAAGGCTGCCATACATGCATCATCAAAGCTAAATTTCATTTCCTTCTCCAAAATCTTGCACAATGGATGGGCAATTTTTGAAAAATCTTTGATGAACCTTCGGTAGAAACCGGCATGCCCCAAGAAACTACAATACTTTTTACCGAGAGAGGAGGTGGTAGCTTCTCAATTACCTCAATTTTTTCCTTGTCAACCTCCATCCCTTTTTGTGACCCAAAACTATACCTTACCTAACCATGAAATGACATTTCTCCCTATTTAGGACCAAATTGGTTTCCACATATCTTTAAAGAGTATGTCCAAGGAGCTCTAAGCATGCTTCAAAAGTATCGCCCACAACTGAGAGGTCATCCACAAAGACTTCCATTGAATCTTCTACCATATCAGCAAAAATAGACAACATGCAACGTTGAAACATCACTGGAGGATTACACAACCTGAAAGGCATCCTTTTGAAAGTAAAAGTTCCATAGGGACAAGTGAAAGTGGTTTTATCTTGATCTTCCGGTGCAATAGAGATTTGATTATACCCGAAATAACCATCCAAGAAACTATCCATTCCCACTCTGAAAGATGATCGAGCATTTGATCTATGAAAGGCATGGGAAAGTGATCTTTTTTGGTCCAAAAATTTAACTTCTGGTAGTCCATGCATACTCTCCATCCGGTTACAGGTCTCATAGAAACAAGTTCCCCCTTATCATTTGGAACTACCGTGATGCTGCCCTTTTTTGGTACACATTGCAGTGAACTCACCCATTTGCTATCCGCAATAGGGTAAATCACACCTGCATCCAATCTCTTTATTATCTCCTTTTTTACCACATCTTGCATCGGTGGGTTCAATCTCCTATGATGTCTGACACTCTGCTTGCACTCACTATCAAGTTGGATCTTGTGAGTGAAAATGCCGGGTGGAATGCCCACAATATCAGCGATAGTCCACCATATAGCCTTTATGTACTTTTTCAACACCTCAAGAAGCAATTTTACTTTCCACTAAAGCAAGTCAGCTGCAATGATTATGGGCAAGGTCTTATTTAATCCCAAGAATGAATATTGAAGATTAGAGGGGAGCACTTTCAACTTAAGATTTGGTGGCTCCTCCGTGGATGGTTTGGCGGGAGGCTTTCTCGATTCTTTAGATCAATATCTAGCTTCAATGGGTTCCTTGAGTATTCACCTAATCCTGACAGAGCAGCTACCACTTCATCATAACCTTGAACTATGGTCTCATCATAATTTGCAATAATAACCTCAAGAGGTTCACTCATGCACATTAGATGGCTCACACTATCCACCGCCTCATCAATTACATCAATCGTTGAAACCACATGAATGTAACTCAAGTGTTTCATTGACTTGCACACATTAAAGGTGACCTCATCTTCATTTACCCGGAACTTCAATTTCCTGCTTTCAACAACCATGAGCGCTCTCCTGATGTAAAAAAATGGTCGCCCCAAAATAATAGGAATTTCAGCATCGATCTCATAGTCAAGATTAACAAAATCAGCCGGAAAGATGAAATGATCAACCTTCACCAATATATCATAGAGTATCCCAATGGGGTGCTTCATCAAACGATCTGCCATAAGAAGCCACATTATTGTGGATTTTGGTTCGCCCAACCAAAGTTGTTTATAGATTGCATAGGGCATTATATTTATACATACCCCCACTTCACATAGAGCTTTAGCAAATTTAAGCATACCAATGATACATGGGATGGTGAATTCCCTCAGGTCTTCTTTCTTTGTAATCATCTCGCTAGTCATAATGGCACTATAATTATGAGAAACTTCAATTGTCTTGAAGTTCATGCTTCTCTTCTTGGTGAGTAGCTCCTTCATGAATTTGGCATAACCCGACATTTCCAACAATGCTTCCACTAATGGTTGATTTATAGAGAGTTATTTGAACACTCATAGAAACTTCTTGAATTTCTCATCCTCATTCTTTTTCTTGAGACATTCAGGAAATGGAGGAGATATTTTGCGAAGAGGTTGTACTAAATTTTTGTGGTTAAAAGCTTGTGAGAAAAGCTTCCAAGAATTGAAAGATAAGCTTACCTCCACTCTGGTGTTGACCTTGTCGGAGGGTACAAGTGGTTTTATTGTATATTGTGACACTTCTAGAGTGAGTTTGGGATGTGTCCTTATAAAACATGGGAAAGTAATTGCCTATGCTTCAAGGCAACTCAAGATACATGAGAAGAACTATCCGACTCATGATCTCGAGTTGGCGGTGGTAGTATTTGCTTTGAAAATATGGAGACATTATCTATATGGGGTGCATATTGATGTGTTCACCGACGACAAGAGTCTCCAATATGTGTTTAGCCAAACAGACTTGAACCTTCGACAAAGAAGGTGGTTAGAACTTTTGAAGGATTATGACATGAGTGTCCTTTACCACCCCGACAAAGCAAATATAGTTGCGGATGCCCTAAGTCGATTGTCCATGGGTAGTGTGGCCCATGTAGAAGATGAGAAGAAAGAGTTAGTTCGTGATGTTCATAGGTTTTCCCGATTAGGTGCCCATCTAGTAGATTCCACCAAGGGTGGTATTATGGTCCACAATGGTTTCGAATCGTCCTTTGTAATGGATGTTAAGGAAAATAGAGACCTTGATCCTATTCTACTTGAATTGAAAGAGTCGGTACTCAACAAGTTCGTTGAGGCTTTCTCCCAAGGGGGATATGGGGTTCTTAGGTACCAAGGTCTATTATGTGTTCCAAATGTTGATGGCTTGAGAGAGAAAAATTTAGATGAAGTTCATGGTTCGTGGTATTCTACTCATCTGGGATCCACCAAGATGTACCGTGACCTATGGGAAGTCTATTGGTAGAATGGTATGAAGAAGGATATAGCGGGTTTCATAACTAAGTGTCTGAATTGTCTACAAGTTAAGGCCGAACACTTAAGGCCGAGAAGCTTGTCCCAAGATATAGATATTCCCACTTGGAAGTGGGTGGATGAGAATATGGATTTCGTTGTCGGGTTGCCTCATACTCGAAGGCAACATGATTCTATTTGAGTCATTGTTGATAGAATGACAAAGTCCACCCACTTTATTCCCGTCAAGGTTTTATTTTCGGCAGAAGACTATGCCAAGTTGTACATCAAGGAGATAGTGAAGTTGCATGGGGTTCCTTTATCTATTATTTCGGATCGAGGTACTCAATTTACTTCACACTTTTGGAAGACATTCCAAAAAGGGCTTGGTACTAAGGTTAAGCTTAGCACGACCTTTCATCCCTAAACCGATGGTCAAGCAGAACGTACCATCCAAACATTAGAAGATATGTTGAGGGCATGTGTGATTAACTTAAAGGGTAGTTGGGATGACCATTTTCCATTGATTGAGTTTGCCTACAATAGTAGTTACCACTCAAGTATTACCATGACACCATTTGAAGCATTGTATGGTAGGAGGTGTATATCTCGGGTTGGGTGGTTTGAGCTAGGTGAAGTTGCTCTACTTGGTCCCGAATTAGTTTATGAGGCCATTGAAAAAGTCTGAATCATTAGAGAGAGGTTAAGGATGGCCCAAAGTCGGCAAAAGTCTTATGCCGATGTTAGAAAGAGGGACCTAGAATTTGAAGTCAATGATTGGGTCTACTTGAAAATCTGACCTATGAAAGGTGTGATGAGGTTTGGAAAGAAGGGGAGACTTTGTCCGCTGTATGTGGGCTCTTATCAAATCTTGAAGGGTATTCAGAAAGTGGCATATGAGTTAGACTTGCCGAATGAGTTGACTCCGGTTCATCTGGTATTTCACATTTCCATGCTTAAGAAGTGCATTGGTGATCCGGTATTCATCATCCCTTTAGAAGGTTTGCGAGTTGATGAGAGTCTTTCATATGAAGAGATTCTGGTAGAAATCTTGGACCGACAAGTTAAAAAGTTGAGGATTAAGGAAATAGCTTTCGTGAAGGTTCTATGAAGGAATCAGTTAGTTGAGGGGGCTACATGGGAGGACGATATGAAGTCCCGCTATCCTCATCGTTTTCCGTCTACTCTTATCCAAGCTTGAGATAAGTAGTTCTCTTGAGTTTGTTGTTTTGGGAGTCATGTGTGTTTCATGTGTTCTATATGATTTCCTTATGATATGCATGTCCTTATGAGAATTCGTGTTTAGCTTAATGATTTTTCATGATATATATATGTTCCTCATGTTGTTGTGCATTGTAGTATAATGATTTCATATTTGACTTCATGAGATGATTTGATGGACATGTTTCGCTATACTTGTGATGATATGGCATATTGGCTCCATAATGTTGTGTTGAGCTTATTTTAGTTGGAGAAGGTAGTTCCTCCTATGATTATGTGAAATGATAAGTTTTGTGCATAATGGGTTGTGGATGTAGCTCCTACTTCTTTGTATTGCATTGTTTTTTCTTGAGATGGAGTTGATGTTTCCTCCTTTGAATTATGCATTATTATGATGTTTCATGCTTGATGGGCTGCTAGTCTTGAGTCTTTAATTCCGTAAGGTCTCTAAATCTTCATTCGAGGAGGAATGTTCCCAAGGGGGAGATAATGTAACACTCCAGAAAATGGTAGGTTAAACTAGAGCCTAAACGTAAGGGTTATAGGAGTCAAGGCCAAGAGGCAAGTGCCAAGGAAAAGGGGCTAAGCCAAAGCCAAAGGCCAAGGCTGCCTCTACCTTAAGTACACCGCCTCACCCTTCACGAGTAGGACTACGGACCGTGGTCCTTACCACGGCTCGTGAAGGGGGCTCGTGGTCTTTCCTTGGCCATGGTAGAATGGCCCCCCAAAATCCTAGCTACTGCCTCAACTTCCACAGCCATCACCACGGCTCGTGGGAGGCCTCGTAGAGTTGCCTTGGCCAAAGGAGAGAAGTCCCCAAATGACCAAGATACAACCTCATCTTCAAGGAAGGGACCATGGTTCGTGGAGCCCTTCGTGAAGATGACTTGGGCATTGAGAAAGTGGTCCCAAGTGGCAAGGCCACTGCCTCAACGACCACGAGAGGGACCACGGCTCATGGAAATGCCTTGGGCTTGTGAGCCTAAAGCACCAAGTACCTAGACCCTTCCTAACCTTCACAGGCAGGACCACGACTCACCACGACTTGTGGTCCTCACCACGGCTCGTGAAGTGGCTTGTGGTACCTGGACGATTTCCTTAAATGAGGGTCAATTAGGTCTTTTCCTTTTTAAGTCCAATCAAAGTGGGGTCATTTTGGGTATTTTTAGGCATACTATATAAGTTGATTTTAAGTCAAATTCACCCAATTCAAGTCATTAATTCACAACACCCAAATAATTCACAAAATCCTCTCCCTCACAATATTTCTCTCACTAGAAATCCTCCATTGAAGAAGACCAAGAACATGTAGGCTAGGGCTCAAGAATCCATTTTCTCAACTCCAATTCATGGGGAAATCTTCAATCAAGGTATGTGGGTCTTGATTTACGGTAAAGCTTTCTTCCTTGAAGCCCTAAAACTCTCTATTTTAAATTACTAGATTCTTAAAAATCTAGGGTATTCAATCTATAACATGGGTTCTTCCTAAAACCAATTTCATTGAGTTAATTGATTATTATTATGATTGAATTGTTGTTTATTGGTGATTTTATGAGAAAATTACCCATGAACCCATGAATTTCCCCATGATGAATTGTGATGGGTGTATTGATGCAAGATGAATACTATGAATTGTGTCTACGATATTTTAGTTATTGGAACCATGTTATTATTCATGCCTATTGTAGTATTTCTATGTGTGTTTATGAGACATGATTCATGACCCTTGAAGGGTAAATTATGAGGGTTTGTACATGTTGATGAAAATGGTGTATGAACTTATGATTCACTTAGAAAGTTAAGATTCTATGACTACTGTGTAAATTGTGGTATTGTTGAAAGGCTATTCTCCCCTTACCCTTACACATGACTATGTATGAATTTTCTAGGATGATGATAATGTTGTTGTGTTGATTGAAAGGCTATTCTCATGAAACACCATGAATATAATGTGAAAGGTTTACTCACATGTTAATGATGATTCTAAGGTTGAAAGTCCATTCTCACCTAATTGAATCTATGAGCTATTTTATGAGTTTTATTGAATGAAGGGTAAGATATTCCTTCACACATGTAAATGGAATTCAAAGACTAATTATGTTTAATTTGGTAAATAATGCTTAGAACCGAGTGTGTATGGAAAATGAGGTAGAGGCCCTCCCGTCAATACAATAGGCCGGGTCATCTAAATTATTCTCATGAGATGGAAGCTCCTCCACCAATACAATAGGTCGGGTTTCTAGAAGCCATCTCCCTATCCCGTAACTATGTTCCCACATAGGTCTTTAGTTAGTGGATCTACCTAAAGGCTAGTACATTTAGTTCTAGCTTACGCAAGTAGGACACCTTCTTTATGTGTGGGGTTACACGACAACGGATTCCATGTAGCTCACATGGTCTATGTCGGTTATGGCTATTTTCCCTACATGACAAGACTATGAATATGACACAGGCTATACCTATGACTTCTGAATGACCTTTAGTTAGTAGGAGTGGGGGTATGGGACTTCACTTTTACATTACATAAGTAGACTTTGCAAGGGGTTATAGGGTGGTTTCTAATGCTATGAAAATGTATGAATGTATGCATGTATGTTGAATGGTTTGTTGCTATTGAATGACTTTCCTTATGTTCAAGTTAATGTACATGACTATTTCCTTTTTTATGATTATTGACTATGATGAGATCTAAGGATGATATGTATGACTAAGGTGGCCACAAAGGGGTACTTAGTATGGTTGGTATCATGGGATGCCAACCATACATGGCACAAGTATACCTTAAGGTTGCTAAGGTGATGGTTCTATTATGTCGGAAGGATTTATATGATAAATATGATGTGACTTGTGTTTTACCTTAAAAGTGCACGGTGATTCTCAAACTTGACAAATGTATGCTTTCCAAATAATTTGTCTTTTTATTATATTTCAAGGATTTTTATGCATGCTTCCATACTTAGTACATATTTGTGCTAAACCCTATTTCTTCTACATTTTTTATAAGTGTAGGTTCTGGCTAGGTGAAGTATACTTCCTTTCTTGACTAAGGCTTGGATTGCTTATCTCCAAGACTTTTGGTGAGTCCTCATGGTTCGAGGACAAGATGTCATTTACTTCTTGTTGTTTTACTATTGTTCCATTTTGAGACTTTTTGATTGTATAGGGTTGTGACCCTATTGACATTCGTTGTAGTAGATGGTTATGATACAATGTCTAGATTTCTTTCGATTTTATGAAACAAGACTTCTATTGTATAATTTTAAATTTTGCATCATTTCTATTTTCTTATGTTTATGTATGTTAAGGTGTTGTATGAGACCCCTTCGGGGTAAAGTCCGCCGTGTTGCATCTAGGGGTACCCTTGGGTCGTGACATTGTGCATACTGATCATTCGGCATTGAGTTATCTTATGGCAAAAAGAGGATGCAAAACCAAGACTGATTAGACGGGTATTGTTATTGCAAGAGTTTGATTTTTAAGAGAAAGATAGAAAGGGAACAGAAAACCAAGTGGCTTATCACTTGTCTAGATTAGAAGAAGAGGCAATAATGAAGTTAGCTGATGGAGTTGAGATAAATCATGCGTTCCCCTAAGAATAGGTATTGGTTGGTTCTTTTGATCTTATCCCTTGGTTCGTACATTCTGCCAATTATTGTGCAAGTGATTTGGTGCCTTCAGATCTGTCATACCACAAAAGAAGAAAATTCATGTATGATGTTAATCCATGCATGATCCGTGATTTCTAGATTTTGATTATATGATGAAGTTTTTGAATTATGAAAGATGAATTTATAAAGATATGCATGTTTCTTTATGAAATTGATGAAAATGATCTAAGGTTGCTTTGAGAGGAAAGCATCGATGTTGTTGTGGTTGTTGTGATAGGATTTCTCACATACTACTCAAAACATGAATGTGAAAGGCTTTTCTGACATAAAAGATTCCTAAGGTTGAAAGGTTTTCCACCTAAGTTGAATCAAGATTAAGGAGTTATTCTAATGAACTCTATCTTGGATTGACTACTTGATTGTGCCCTTCCATGGATAATATGACAAGTTAATATTTTTATGACTATTCGGTGGGATGTATGCTTAGCACCGAGTGGACAAGCGGCAATTATCCATGTCCCATAATTATGTGCAACCATTGGTTTGTCTTAGAAAGACATTAGCTAGTGGATCCACCTAACCTAGAATTTTATGGTTCTTATATTGGCAAGTATAGACATCTCTTTTCGGTGTGGGATAGACAGCGGATTCTATGTTATAGCTCACATGGTCTATGTCGGTTAAAGGTGAATCACCCATAATAATGAACTAAGGTTAGTTTCTAAAAGTATCTCTAATGGGTTTAAAGATGTTTAGCTTTAATTGACCATGGTTATGACTTATGTTTTATAACATGTTATTTTATGATTTAGCTTGGTCATTGCATGTCATATAAAGTCCTTTTAGCATTATTTCATAACTCATATGCATTGTTATGATACTTGGTATATTTTATGTACAAGCGCATACTTGTTCTTACATTGTTTCACTAATGTATGGTCCGACGCTCCTACCTCCCATACTTGTGGATAGTGATCCCTTATAGACATTGAAGATCGGTGAGTCCTCATGTTCTAAGGACCGAGATACTTTTATTGCTTCTATGTATTTTCATTTTTGGATGTTGTATGTGATTTATGAGCTATATCCCACTCAGTCCTTTGATGTAATACATGACTTTGAGGCTTATGTTTAGACTTCCGCTACTTTTTGTCAATCTCTTTTATATGAAATGCTACTTTTAAAACTCTGTGTTTTATTATCTTGTATAATGTATGCTAAGTGGCTTGTGTAGGGCCTGTTGGTGTATTATACGCCATGTCACGTCTAGGGTGTATTTTGGGATGTGATAAAAATCATACATAAGAATAGTTGATTCTTCCCAAAATCTCACGTCAGAATACCTTAGAAACAAAGTCAATCCCAAAATCTTATATTGGAATGACTACATAAAAGACTAGCGGCCCCCAAAATCATACATCAGATAAGTTGTTCAGAACCCTTGCATATCCCAGAATCTTACATACTGATAAAACTAACTAGCTCCTCCCTGAATATCACATCGGGTCAGTTATACTACATAGGGGAATAAGGTCCTGAACGAGTCTAAGTAGTCATATCACCACTATCACCAATCCCACAGGCTAATAGGGCTAGCGAAGGTCATAACCTAGACCGAAGGATGGAATCTAACCTGGTTCCATTCCTAAATCAAGCACTACGGACGTCGAAAGCCCACATCTAAGGTAATTCTAGCCAAACCTAGGCTAAGGCTCCACAATATCAGTACTAAGGCCATTTGAGCCTATACATAACTAACATGAAAAAATATAACATCAAACTACTCATGATCAACCAAGAGCCCACCTAAAATACCCAAAATAAGGCTAAATCAATTCAATAATGAAAATAACGAGGATCATGCTAAATACCATCCAACACTTTAGAAATAATCATGGTAGAACTATCAACAATCAAGGTCTTAGAATAGTAAGTCGTAGCATACCTCGAAGCCGAACATGCACGCTCCAATTCACTAAAATAGGAACTTTCCCTTCTGAGCAACCTCTGAATGATGCCACACTATCAAAATAGTGATCCATGCATCAATACGATCATTTTGAAACCAAAATTGCAATAAACAAAATCGAGCCAACATTACATAATGGAACCCTCACAAGGAATCCTAACATTGACGTCGACTATAGGTCCCAACCAGCTCAAGGAAATTGTTCCCCAAAAATGGGCAAAATTTGACCCATAAATTACCCGAAACATCCCAAAAAGAAATATCTCCACAAGACTCATTTTTCAGCTCAATTCAACACTTTAAATGAGGACTAGTGGATTTAGGAGAGTGAAAAACAAACTTTACGACGTCCTCCATAAGAAATCACCAGGGAAATCTCTCTCCAACTTGCACAATAAAAAATGAAATATAGAAGAACACAATAGTGACTCAATGGTTGTTATTATCACTATGGCAACCCCTTCATGGCAGGTTCATGACTGAAGCATAAAATTGGTCACCAATGCAAGGGTGAATGTGCTGACTGACTCTGTAGGAGCAGACTTGGATCCATAGGCGCAAGGTTGTAGCTACGACCACAACTTCACAAGGTCGAGGCTTGGTGACCTACCCACCTTCGCATGTGCAACCACTTATTCATAGGAGCAAGCCTTGGTCCCGCAAGAAAAGCTGCACCGGCAGGTGTTGCACCAACTCTTGTGATTCAAATCTTAAGTTTCAATTGGACCTCTAGAAATATCTCACCAACACAAACCGAAAATGCTACCCAATTATAAACAAAATTCTAGACTTAACGTAACTCAAAAAACTTTCAACGGAGGTCGTCTCGACAAAAGTGGGTCCCACACCCAGGGCTCCATTTTAATCATTAGCGAGAAGATAACTTAAAATGAATCTGAAAGCCTTAGGATCCAAACCAAAGGTACTTCTAGAGCAAACACAATGTTCTAGAGCTAGCAAAACCATTAGAACTTTATTTCAAGTCGTTTATTAATATTTTGACTAGAGAAAATCGATAAAACTTTAAGAGCTCTAATATAATAAAACTTACATAAAACTCAAACGAACGAGCTAGTGACCGAACTGTCAGTCCCAACAAGTTATAAATCACTTGGGACCTCTATAAGAATGCTTTAAACACCAAAAATATCAACAAATATAGAAAATGACCTAAAGGGTCATTACAACATCCACTTATAAGAGGACTTCTATCCTCAAAAGTAAAAAGTCAAGAAGTACATGAAGTTTTGAACATGTACAAATACTGGGTTCACAGGTCATGCTCGGTCTACTATGTAGCCTCCTTTACTGGACATTGTCTCTACTAAATTTTAACCACATGAATATATCTCAAATGCAACCTCCTGACATCCCAGGCAGAGATAGAAAGTAGCTCCTCCATGAAGGTCAAATGATCATCACATTGGATTGAGTCATATCGAAGCAATGTGACATATCAAGAATATATCGGCAAAGCATCAACACATTGAAAATCGGATGAATAATTGAAAAGGAAAGTAGTGAGAGCAACACATAAGCAACATCTCCTGTCCTGAATCTCATTATGCCCTTCAAGGGTGACACTAGGAGGAAAACAACATCACCAACACCAAAACTCAAAGGATGATGCCTATGGTAAGCAAATATATTTTGACTACTTGGAGCTTCCCAAAGCCTGTCCTCAATCATATGAAATCGAGACTATACCTCTTTAAGTAAGTCTATACCATGAGACTTAAGCTCTAAATCCTCAATCTAACCAACTGGAGATCAATAATGCCTCGAATGGGGCCATTCGAATACTTGAATTGTAGTTGTTGTTATATGCAAAATCTTCCAAATCTAAAAACCAGTATCACTAACCTCTAAAGTCAAATGCACATGCTCGATGTCCTATAAAATATAATTATTCTGCTCTGACTACCCATCAATTTGTGGGTGATGTTTTGTTAAAATCAACCCGAGTTCCAAACTCATCCTAAAATTCCCTATAGAAGCTAGAAGTGAATTGATAGCCTCTATAAGAGATAATAGACATTAGCATCCCATGAAGAGGAACTACCTCTTGCACATAGATACGAGCCAAGATCTCAGGCCTGAAAGAAGATTGAAAGGGAAAGAAATGAGCTTGGTCATCTCGAGTGAATAGAATACCTTGAGTTGCGAGTCTCTTAAAGCACCATCTGTATCAAATCCCCAAATCTAGAAACATAAATATGGCTACCAAATCTCTGAACACCCTTAGAGTCTAAGGTGGTCTCTCTAGCATTACTATTCCAAACTAGATAACAGATAACCACCAAACCCTCATTCTCGAACTACTAATCACAAATGGGCTCCAATAAGGTGGAGCGAGCCTTAATTTAAGGTAAAACTCAATTGGGATTAGAGATATCTAGACGAACCAATTTATTGGCTAACCAGTGGATGTGCAGCGCCAAAGGTCTCACTAAAATTAGAAGGAAGGCTAGACTCCCCATACTCACAACCTTTCAACTTAAGGCATCCTTCACCATATTTTCCTTGCCTAGATGGTACATAATAAAGAGGTCGTAGTCCTTCAGTAACTCAATCCACCTACACTTCCTTGAATTAAGGTCATTTTGGCTCTAAGTATACTAAAGACTATGATGATCTATGAAGATCTACAATGAACTTCTTAAGTAGTGCTTCTGAATCTAAATCACAAAAACTATTACCGCCAGATGAAAATCACGAGTCAGACTCTCCATCACCATCAGCTGTAACAACATCTCTTGTCATAATAGCTGGAGGGATCATAGAAATATCTGGCATATCCGCATTGGGTCCTCAGGAACATCTATATTAACACACAAAATCATGATACGGCGGACTTCAACTCATCCACATCACGTCGAAGACTGGTAATATCAGCCTTCAAGGTTGTCACATCCGTAGAGCCACGGTCTTACATCTCACATACCTCGACCCGTACAATGAGAGCATCCAATGCTGCTCCATGGGCCATGATCATCTTCCATTGTGCTGTCAACTCCTCCCTAATGGGAGCCAATGCTACAGCTATCGCTCGGTCGATCATAAAAGGCACATCGACCTCAACCCTCGTGGCCCTCACATCAGTCGAATAGGCAAGATTGCCCATTTTATATATCATGACCTCTGTCAAGGGGGAACGGGAAGTAGTAGCAGGGGCAGGTGCAGTAGAGGTGGAGGAGCTGGGTATACCTGTCGGCTCAACTGCTGGAGTAGACTGAGTAGCGTCGGCTTCCATAGCCTCTACATCAACCACTAAAGAAGTGTCTACCAGAGTCTTTTTCCTTCTCTCTGCTTCATATTTTTTGTACTCAGCCTTAATCCTCTGAATGTCAGTTGACGATGCCAGAGTCACCTCAGTATCTGTGTTTGCCACAAAGGGCACACCCACTTGATGACACATATCAGTAATCAGCACTAAAAATGGCAATGAGGTTTTATTTTGTTTTTCCCTCATCACCATCTCCTGATAAATTCACCCTGAGATTCAGCCGCTCTCGATCAATAATAAACCCCAACAGTGCAACTTTTGGTTATTGGATGATCGATTCATTCTGTGAAGGCTTCAGGGTGCTGGAGATGAACCCAAACCAATAACAAGCAACCACATTTAAGTCCTTCTTCTCAATCAACACTCCCGCCTCTAGCCAGGGAGGTGTAGCATCACTCAGCAATGAGGCCAACCAACCTTTGAAATCTTCTGGAGTCTCGGTCTTGACCATGTCGGCCAAAGAGTCGATGGTACGTGTAGTGCAGTCCAACAAATCATTGATGTCGATTTCACTACACTTAACTTGTTTTCCTCGTACCTCTACATAGTCTACCGGTTCCATCAACCCAACTCTCTTCTTCCCTTTCAGGAACAACCTCACATAACCTGCCTAAAACTCCCAAACCTAGGAAGGAACATATGGGTTTTAGAGCTTGGTGAACTGTTGGAACTTGTGGATGCAAAGTGTATCCCATACACTGGGATAGCGGTTCACAACACCATCAGTGGATAAACGCTTCTCCTCTAGAATAGTTTGCAATCTACCTGCTTTCAGGCGATTCATATACCATAACGGATATGCTGGGGCGGGAGGCACTTGAGTAGCCTGTGTTGCTGGAGGTGCTGGAGATGACGGGAGTGCTGGAAGTTTAGCTAAAGAGTCATGGACTGCTTTAGATTGTAGTTCCCAGCGCTTCCGCTTGAGCAACTACCCCTTAGTTTCCGGTGCATGTATTGGAGTCCTAGAACCTTCAACTTTCTTCCTTTCTGATTCAGAGGAGGAAGCTTTGGTCTAGCCATATCTGTAGAAAAGCACAGATGAACACATGTGGTTGCAAAATGCTAGGAAAATATCATCTTCAAAAAGGTACAAAAATCTAGCCAAACCACTTACCGAGTCGCAGAAGCCATTCGATGAGCAATAAAGGGCTCACCAAAAGTTACAAAAGAAAACAACAAAAAATTAATACAAAAGGGCGATACCAAAGACCATTCAACGAGTCGCTGATGTTGGCATAATCAAGACACAACTTCCAATGCAAGTGTCTACAATCGTACAATAGTAGAATAACCCAACCAAGGATTGAGATCGTTCCCACAGGGAGTGGTTTCGAGAATTATTAGAAAAATAAAATTAAGTTCTAATTAGTCATAGCTAAAAACATTGTCGAATATAAACATATTAAATCTGAGGTGTGACACAAAAGTGTCAATTAAAAATGGGGGTTTGTAACAAGTAAGCAAAACTCAGCAAAAAACATTGAAAATAACGAAAGATACTAATATGGAAATGGGATTCTTGGGATGTGATAGGAATACATGATAGACTAAATAGTTGGGTACATGCTTTTGGTAGTAAATTCATTGAATTTTTGTGACTAGGCTACACTATAGTTGGGGTAAATTCTCTCTCGAGCAACTTACCCCGAATCAAATGGGTTCCTCTAGGACACCCACTTGCCACATGAAGAACAACCTCCGCCTTAGCCCACTCATTCTCTCGAGATGAGTGTGTGGGAATGAGACTAGGGTTCACTCTCTCGAGCTGATCCTCATGTCGACCCACTCCCACCTGCCATCAATTTAGTAGTCTTAGTCTTACGACCTCTCTCTCGAGCAAGCCGAAAACAAAAAGGTGAAATCGTATTTGCAACTACAATTTCATTAAAGTCCACCACAACTACTAAACGAAATCACATCAAAACAACAAATAAATCACCAACAAACAAGACCTAACAGATAATCTAACCCATATTCACAAAATCACACCCCAAAAATTATGGTTTTATCTAGACATGCTAAGGAGATAGTAATTTATACCAAAATGAGTTTGCATTCAAATGGGTATGCAGATTTAAGCCTCAAAACAAGTCAAGAGTGAAGAATCCACAAGACTCAAGTCCAAAATCTTAGAGTTGAAACCCTTTGAATCTTCAAGTTCTTCACAACCCTCTCCTAAGTTTAGAACTCAAAAGTCTATGTTAAAAATTCTATATTAAAAAATTGATACTAAGCTACAACACTCAATGAGTATTTATAGTTTTCAAAAAACTGTGCTGCAGCGGATCACTTGTCGACATTAGTCGAAATCGCCGATCAGCTCGGTGATTTGCCCTTTGGTGTAGTTCATCGCCATCTTGTGTTAGCATTCAACATCGTCGTGTTTTGGATCATTGTGTGACATAGTACTTCTACGCGGAACTGCTCGATGACACACCGACTGCTCTTTTTCACCGCTGATTTGATCCTTTCCTTTAGGCTCAACACACTGGAACAAAAGATGAGACTGAGATCTTTTGGCAATTTGCCGAATGGGTTCGACGATCTGCAGATCTTCATTCTTTTCAGCTGCTTTTGTTCATTCTTTCCCTCAAACTCCAAATACCTGAAATTTGAGGGTTTTCATCAGATATTTAGACAAAATATGCATTTGAGGACATTAATTGTATCAAAATATAGCCCTAAATATGTCCAATTTGTGGAATCATCAACACCCCCAACTTAAACTTTTGCTTGTCCTCAAGCAAACTCAAGCTTAGCATTTCAAAAAGGAGGTCTCGAATAGTGCTACACAAGACTCAATCATGAATGCACACAACAAGACTCAAGTTACTTATGCAAAGATCAAATGTGCACTCAAAGATTCAAGTTATGACTCACCAATATCAAAGAATCTCATGCTCACAATACTTGCTTCAAATGCAAGTTCAAGCTCAACCAAAGTGTTCAAATGCCCTCACACAAGGAATGATTCCAACTTAACACACAAAGGTTTAATCATTTAAAGTTCCGAAATCAAATGCAACGCTGACTCTCACAAGGAAGAACACAATGCATGCTTCACCCATAGGTTTGCCCGTATTTTCCGATCAACATTTGTTTTAGCTTACTCAAGATTAAAAAGGCATTTTCAAGGCTTTTAATGGGGCTTAGTGCAAAGGTATGGTTATTTAGGCTCAGTGACTTTCATTCTCATGAAATGTGGTACTCACAACACTTCCTTTCCTCTTTTTTCATTATTTTCTTTAGTGCTGATAAGTTATCCTATTATTCACTTCCCATGGATTTTTGGAGACCCCATTTTCATTGTATTTTCACAACTTTATTCCACTTCTTTTTCATTCTTTTTCTTTTTTTTTTCTTTCTTTCTTTACTCTTTTTTTTTGTATGAAGGGGTTCCATTTTTCTCAAAACCATGGGTAAGAGGGACTTCCGTGCACTTCTCGATTTGCCTTTTCTTTTCACCACACCCCCAACTTAGGCTTTTGGCCTAAGTTGGCTATTCAACTAACCACAACTTCATGAGGGTTATGGGTAATAGATAAAGAATGGTTATGATTTGAATCAAGTTTCTTCCAAAGAAAGGTAAGGCTCAAGGGGTGTTCAAGAGAGGTTCACACATGCTCACAAGGTAGGCCACAAAAGAGGTATATGTCAAATTGGCTCACACTCTTCGAAGTTGCCTAATATCATATCAAGAGATAGCCTTACTTAGTTGATCAGACCAATGGGGAAAATTCTAGATCTATCATGCATGGTTCAAAGTAAGTTCATCACACTAGGAATTGACACTATATTCAAACAAGACTCCACACTTTCGCTAGTGTGCATTGATCATCACAAGAGACTCAATTCAATACTAGGCTAGTCATAAAGAGATGTAAATAGTTCACATATTGTCTATACGACTTCATTTGGCCTCATCATAGCCGAGCATTCATGTTCGTTTGATTGAGAGCACTATTCAATTCATCGGTATTGATCGGAACCGAGACTCAAATTTTGCATAAGAACAACCACATTCAACACAGAAGGGGGCAAAATTATTTCAGAAGGGTCAAAATCATTTTTTTTTGCAATTTAAAACAAGAGGAGCCACAAGGTCAAACATCCACAGAAACAGTGTATACAACACAATTTTTAAACAGAACGGCCCAAATATATACACAAAAACACCAGTCACAAATAGCATACAAAAGATGAGCCTCACCCCACCACAAATTTTAAAAAAAATCCTCAAATGCAAATGAAAGTATCCAAAAGTAATGTAAGTAAGATAGAGAGGGAGGTAAAGAAAAGTACTGTCTACGCAGTCTCTCTATCTGTCGGGACATCAGTACACGGAGTAGCCTCAGACATAATAGCAGTGCCAGATCCACTAGGAGCTGCTGTGGACATCTCAATCGACAATGTGTAGATCACCGGTTGCACAACAATCTCTACAAGATCTGGTAAATCCCTGAATATGCTCTCATTCTCGACTCTCTCTCATCTCCTCCTCATGTACTGCTACCAGCTTCTTATCAGTCTCTGCATCTGACTCTGCCTGTGCTGTGCCACCTCTCTACACATATCTGGTGGTAGCCGGAGGAATCCTCGAAGTCTAAGGAGTATCCCTCTCATCAGTAGCCTCTAGCAGTGAAGTGAAGTCAGTAGACTAAAAATAGTCTACGTCGTTCCTCAAATCTGCCACTTCGACTTTCAAAGCTGACACCTCGGATGTCCCTTCCTGTCTGCTCTCACAAGCAGTGAATCTAGTAGCCAGATCATCAACAGAGGCCCTAAGAGTGGTCCGTGCAGCCAAGATAGCACTATCGATCATCCCTGGAATGGATCTCTCCAATCGAGTCACTCTCACATCCGCTGAATAGGCCAACTGTCCCATCTTCAGGATCATGGCCTGAGTAATCCTGGTAGGTTGGGAGGAGGAAGAAGCACCTGGGACCTATGAAGAAGAGGGAGGAGTGTATGTACCTGAAGGCTCAGAGGCCAGAGTAGCCGAAGGTGCTTCTGCTGGTAGCGAGTCAACATCAACTTCTGGAGAAATATCTTTCGGAGCTGCTCTCCTCCTGTCAACCTCCTCTCGTGTGAACTCGGCCTCAATACACCAGATGTCAGTAAAGGAAGACGTGGTGACCTCAATATCCCTCGTAGTGTCCCGAGGTACTCCAGCATGCTAGCACAACTCCGTGATCTAGACTGGGAATGGCAGAGAAGTCAGCTTCTACTTGGCCCTCATGGCTATCTCTTGTGAAATCAACAGCCCCAGATCGATGTGCCTCTTGGACATGATAGAACCAAGGCAAGCTGCCTTAAGATGGCGCAGAATGGACTCATTATGTGATGGCATGATGTTGCTGCTGATGAAAGCGAACCAGAATCTGGCAGCGATGTTCAAGTCCCTCTTCTCAATAGGTGTCCCTGCATCTATCCACCTCGAGGTGGTGTCAGAAATCAGAGGAGCAAGCCAACCCTTCAGGTCATCTAGGGATTGAACAATAGGCAACCCTTCGTAGGGAAGTGTAGAGTGCAGCGGTCTACCCAATACAGTGTTAATATACTCGCTGTGGCACTCAACTTCCTTGCAATAAGCTGTGTAAAATTCCCTGACCCAGGAAGGAATGTAAAGGCCGCAGGGCCTCGTGAACTGCTCAAACTCATGGTAGCGAAGGGTGTCCACAACCTCAGGATATTTGCCTTCCAAGTCCTCCATAGATAGCATCATCTTTTTTATGATGGTCCGTACCCCATAACCTTTTAATATGTTCAGCAGTCTAGGTGGAGGAGTAATAGGAAGTACATTAGCCACTGGAGGTGCCTGGGCTGGCACTGATTCAGTAACAGGAGGGGTGGCAGCTGAGGGAATACTAATGGAGGTGGACTGAGATCTGGCCCGAAGCTCATCCCTTCGGTTAATTAGAGGCTTCTCATCCTCTGATTCTAAAAAAGTAGCCAGGGTTTCAATAGCTATTCCTTTTCTATCTATATGCTTCCTCCTTTTCCCTTTATCACCCGGTGGGAGTTCTTCTCCCCTTCTCTTTGGAGGATTTGATTCCCCCTTGTTGATGGTAATTTCCTTTGCCTTTTTCTGGGGTGGCTCGGTTAAATTTGTGCATACCTTATCTGCAAATATCGAGACAAATTAGTAGAAAATTAAACATAAGCACAGGAGACCTATTACAAACAGACTTGCCGATCCAGTTGGTGAATCGCCGAACCTCTTTGGCGAGCTAGATCGCACTCACCGAAGGGTTTGGCTTAAATATTATGGCAATTCGGCAATAGGAAGACCCTTTTGGCGACTCGCCGACTACTTTCGGTGAGCAAGAGGTTGTCCGCCAAAAGTGACAGTGCAACAGGGGTTCAAGAGAGCATACAAAAGGGCGATCAAGAGTACTTTCGGCGAGTCGCCGAGTGATTTCGGTGACCAAAGTCTTCTCTTCAAAAGTCACAGACTCAAAAAACACCTAAAGCATGAATTTAAAAGTGAGATGGGTCACTAGGAGAACCACCGAGTCGTTCGGCGAGCTCGACCTAGCTCGCCAATTGACCCAACGTGCCTATTTGCAACTCATCTTCTCGAATTCAACCCCGCAACTCTCGAAAACAAAATCAAAGCATGCACTAATGGAATTCAAATAAGACCTGTACTACCCATCACCTTGGGATACTCAGATTTTTCCCGATTTTGCAAAATTTGGCCATTTTATGATATTTGCTCTTAAGAGTGGTGTTACCCGTTGTATCATTGAGTAGTTTTCGTTATTTCACCCAAACATGGGCTACTCAAACTTCACCTAGTCAACCTAAACCACATGCAACCACAACCTAATACAATTTCATGCATTTAAAAGCACGGAAATTACGAGCATTTGATGATCAAAACAATACGGGCATGATTTTCAAATTAAAATTGGCATTTAAGCATTCTAATTCTATCAGAAAGGACCAGCCCACAAAAATACTATACGATCATTGCAAATGAGTACAAAATTTTCAAATGTAAACTTGGGATTCAGAAACCAACCTTAAATGCCGATAAAAAGCGATTGAAAAGCTAGGCGGCAAAGAAATCCAACTCCGAGCACAAACAACAACTCAAATACTAAATGGAAAGCAGGAATATTGAAAATTCTAACTTTGTGTGAGTTTGTGAAGTTTAAAAGCGAGGGAAAGTGGAGAATTTCAAATTCTAAGTCTTCTGACCATTATAAACCGTCCAGTTCGCGCCCATTCGACGACATTAGTCAAACTTGCCGATCCACTCAGCGACACACCGAGTGGTCACTTGGCTCGTCGAGTTTTAGAGGAACTTCAGTCAAAGTGAGGGTCCAAATAGTGATCTTCATCGGACAAGCCGACCATTTTGGCAGCTGACTGACCTTTTACTCGCGAATATGCATTTTCCAAACACTTTCAGCATTTAAACCTGCACAATTGACACACCATTATTTAATAAAGTAAACTAAAAAATTTAAAATCTTGGGTTGCCTGCCAAGAAGCGCCTTAGTTAACGTCGTGGCACGACGCAACTCTTCATTCACATCCTATTTTTGGGGTCGACCTTAGCACCACTAGATTACCCCTCTTGCTTAGTTGAGTAGAGATGAGGCAACCATAAGTCACGAGGTTCTCGAGCAGCTGAATAGATCTTGAGTGATAGCCAATCATCTGATTTAACACTTCAATGCCCTCCTTCATCTCTTCCAACACTCTATCTTGCTCAGTGACCTTTTGGAGAATGAGTAGCAGAGTATCCTTGACACGTCTACTCTCATTGTCCGTAGAGTTGTTTCACTCATGAGGAGGTATATACCTTCCTTGGCGGTTGCACTGGGTTTTCACCTCTGTTATTTTGGTGGATAAATTGTCCAGTTGAGTCACTAGTGCGGTTAACGTGAAGTCCCTCTCGACTTCTTGGTCTGACTCAGCCAATTTGCCACCATTTCCATCATCCATCTTCAATTTATTCCTAACAATATCAACACAAGAAAACCAAAACTAAAAATAAAGTAAGTAGAAAAATAACTAATAGGAACAATTTTTTTACTAAACTACTCTCAAATAACACCACTCCCCGGCAGTGGTGCCATTTTGATGTTTGCATAATCAAGACACAACTTCCAATGCAAGTGTATACGATCGTACAATAGTATAATAACCCAACCAAGGGTTGGGATCTTTCCCATAGGGAGTGGTTTTGAGAATTAGTAGAAAAATAAAATTAAGTTCTAATTAGTCATAGCTAAAAACATTGTCGAATATAAACATATTAAATCTAAGGGGTGACACAAAAGTGTCAATTAACAATGGGGGTTTGTAACAAGTAAGAAAAAATCAGCAAAAAACTGTGAAAATAACGAAAGATACTAATATGGAGATGGGATTCTTGGGATATGATAGGAATATGGGATAGACTAAATCATTGGGTACATGCTTTTGGTAGTAAATTTATTGAATATTTGTGACTAGGCTTAGACTATAGTGGGGGTAAATTCTCTCTCTAGCAACTTACCCTGAACCAAATGGGTTTCTCTCGGACACCCACTTTCCGCATGAAGAACAACCTCCGCCTTAGCCCACTCACTTTCTCGAGCTGAGTGTGTGGGAATGAGACTAGGGTTCAGTCTCTCGAGCTGAACCTCATGTCGACCCACTCCCACCTGCCATCAATTTAGTAGTCGTAGTTTTACGACCTCTCTCTCGAGCAAGCCGAAAACACAAAGGTGAAATCTTATTTGCAACTACAATTTCATTAAAGTCCACCACAACTACTAAACGAAATCACATCAAAACAACAAATAAACCACCAACAAGCAAGATCCAACAGATAATCTAACCCATATTCACAAAATCACACCCCACGAATTGGGTTTTTTGCTAGACATGCTAAAGAGATAGAAATTTATACCAAAATGAGTTTGCATTCAAATGGGTATGAAGATTTAAGTCTCTAAACAAGTCAAGAGTGAAGATTCCACAAGACCCAAGTCCAAAATCTTGGAGTTGAAATCCTTTGAATCTTCAGGTTCTTCAAAACCCTCTCCTAAGCTTAGAACTCAAATGTCTATGTTAAAAATTCAATATTAAAAATTTGATACCAATCTACAACTCTCAATTTGTATTTATAGTTTTCAATAATCTATGCTGCAGCGGATCACTCAGCAACATTAGTCGAAATCGCCGATCAACTTGGCAATTCTCCCTTTGGTGTTGTTCATCGCCGTCTTGTTTTAGCCTTCAACATCATCGTGTTTTGGATCATTGGGCAACATAGTACTGCTTCGCGGAACTGCTTGGCGATGTGCCAACTGCTCCTTTTTACTGCCGATTTGATCCTTTCCTTCAGGGCTCAACACATTGGAACAAAAGGCGAGACTAAGATCTTTTAGCGACTTGCCGAATGGGTTTGGTGATCTGCAGATCTTCATTTCTTTGTTCTTTTCAACCGCCTTTGTTCCTTTTTGCTAAGTAGTGTCCATGCTTTCGCTCAAACTGCAAATACATGAAACTTAAGTGCTTTCATCACATATTGAGACAAAATATGCATTCGAGGACACTAATTCTATCAAAATATAGCCCTAAATGAGTCCAATTTGTGGACTCATCAGTGACCAAGTTCACTCGGCAACAAAATGGTGCTTCGCCGAATATCACAGAAACAAACAACAAAAAAAGAAGTTAGAAAGGCGAGACGAAACCCATTCGACAAGTCGCCGAGTCTATTAGGCGAGCACAAGCTTATCACCAAAATTTATAGATTAATCCACCAATATTTCAGGTAAAAAGGGTGATAAGGAAGGTCAACTTGCGAACTGCCGAGTCACTCGGCGAGTTCAATTCAGCTCGCCAAATGGCCCAATCTGCCAAAATCCCAACCCAAATTCCAATTTACATCGAACAACCTATGACAACCAATTTCATGTACAATTCTACGCAATTCAAGCCTACCCTCAATGATTATCTATCCCAGGTACTCAGACTTCCCCCAATTGATCTAGATTCGACCAAACAATAATTTTCCCCTTAAGAATGACATCACCCAATCAATCATTGGGAAGATTCGAGTTGTTTAGTGGAATTTGGGTTAGTCAAACTTCACCCACACAAAACCCAACATGCAAACCTGTAATTCAAGCATTTAAATGTGAAACTTCAAATAATTTAAGCTAAACAAGTTATCGGGCAAGATTGATTTCAGATTAGATTTCAACGAGTGATTAAGCACACAATAAAGACAAATAATAGATCTATGAACTACTCAAATACATGGTCAACACAATTTATGCAACTTAAAACAAATTTAGAAAACCAGCCCCAAATGTAGACACGGGAACACTAAGGCAAAGAGAAAAGGATGGGAAGCACTTTAGATTCTGAGAACATGAGGACACCCATAAAATCGAAGTTAAAAACTATGATCTAAACTTTGATTGTAAGAGTGCAAGAGTCAAAAATTTCATAATAAGAAGAGCATTTGAATTTAAAACAGTTGACAGGCCCTTGACCCTTCAGTTCACGCCTCGATCGACGAGGTTAATTAATGTTGCCGATCCACTCGGCCATTTACTGAGTGGACTTTAGTCTACCAAATTTAACAACAAACAATTCTTCCCATTGGTTCAAACATAGAGCTATATCGGGCTCGCCGAGTGGACTTCAGCTCGCCCAATTACTTTTCCCCTCAAAATTTCGAATTTCAACTTGCGCATCCAACAAAAGTTATTCAAATGATAAAAAGTAAAGCTTGGGTTGCCTCCGAAGAGGCACCTTATTTAACGTCGTCGCACGACGTGACAATGCGATCATGCCTCATTCTTTGGGTTGATTAAAGTATCACTAGGACGACCCTCTTTTGGTCTTGGGTTTAGGTGAGTTGAGATTTGACCCATTTGAGTCTCAAGCTGCTTTATGAACACCAAGCGTGAATTCATCGTTTGATTTAGAGAAGTGACATCGTCTTTCATCTCCTTAAGTACCTTGTCTGATCCTTCCATCTTGTTCATGATACATGCAATCATATCCTCAGTTCGAAGGCTTTCGGGATCAACCCTTGATTCCTTCCGCTTTGGACGTCATGAGGAGGCATATAGTGATCTTTGTCACCATTTCTATATCTCCAATTTGCACCACGGTCACGTCATTCTCGATCTCGATATCTCAAACCATCATCTCGATCTGTATTCCAACCTTGATTCCACCCCCTCGGCCTTGGATAGCTCGGGTGAGAACCCCTCGCTTGGGTTTACAAGAATTGTACCACTTCATTGTACATGGCCTCAAATTGTTCGTCATCAAAACTCACACCACTATTTGCACCAAATACATTCACAACCTTGTAACCACCTCCCATGACATGTTTCGTCAATAGGTCCATTTGGGTCATTATCTTGGCCATGTTTTTAGCTCGTTCTTTTCAATTTGTTCCTTTGTCAGCCCAAAATTCAAAGGTTACATCTGATCTTCCCTTGTATACCATGATCGATTTTGGTCATCTCATCAAGCAAGGCAGACGCTATGTTAAATGGTTGTCTCATGATTCAACCACGAATGAGTTGGTCAGTGACACCTTTGTTGACCGTGTCAAAACTCCGATAAAAATATTGCAATAGAACATTGTCCGACAAACCATGAGTCTGACATTGGAGAACCAACTTTTGGAACCTAAACCACTTTTCATGGATGGGATCACCATCAATCATCTTGAAGTTATGGATATTATCCCTCAACTTAACCATCTTTGAGGGAGGGAAAAAACTTTCATAAAACACTTCTGTGAGCTCCTACCAAGAAGTGATAGATTCCCTTGGTAGTTTGGTCAATCACTTCGTTGCTTCCCCATTAGAGAAAAGGGAAACAAACGGAGTTGGACTGACTCTTGAGTGACGTTCTTGAAGGAAAATGCTCCACACATATCCAAAAAATTATGGATGTGTTCATGAGTATTCTCATGAGCAAGTCCTCCAAAGACACCTTTCATTTGCAACAGCTGCAACATCGTGTTCGTCACATGAAACACCACATTTCCCATAGTTGGAGGCAATCGAATTGCACCCACACATCCCAGCTGATCCTCATTGACATCATGCAAGTTTCCAATGTCATCATTGTTCCCAAGTAGACTTGCATTACTCCCGTTTACACTCATTTCTTCACCTGTTTTGGAGCAATCAACAAAAACAAAAATAAGATAATTCAATTACAATAAATTTAGTTCACGAAAACACTTCAATAAAAGAATTATAAACACCACTCCCCGGTAGCAGAACTATTTTTAATAACGCTCAACTACACTTCTTCCGATTCTGAGTAAAGGCGGTCGCTAACAAGTATAAACCCAGCTAAGAGTTTGGGTTGATACCACAGGGAGTGATACAGTAAAGAATTAAACTATGAAGTAAAATCATGTTCTAATCATTTATAGAAGTAAAGATTGCGCAACATAAAATTAAATCACGAAGTTTCAATGATTGATATCAAATGGAGGGATTTTAGTACCTAATTTATGATAAGGAACAACTAAAGCGGGAATTAAACAATTAGAGATTGGACCTTAGGAATGTGATCAATCAAATGCTAATTTCGCTTCATGGGTAATTACCTATTGTTTCAAGTTATTAAATCTCAATAGGTAGGATAGGTTTTGAATACAATAGACATCTCCTGATCAACTATCACATTTTGAGTGAGTTCTCTGGAACCTCAACAAGCTTAACACTACCAAACAACCCAATTCCTTAATCAACCAACTTTCTTAAGCTGGGTTTGTAAAGACACGAATCAATACAATTATCAATCTTTCACTATATTATAATACATCTTTCTCAAGCAAGCATAGAAATCTAAGCAAGAACTAAATTTGTAACTTCAGTTCATCAATTAAAATATGAATAAACAATTGAACCCATTTCAAAACAACACTAAATTCAGCAATTAATAACACCCATTAGCTAATTAATACATTTTACTACATGATAACACCCCTAAGGTAGGGGTTTTTAGCCCAACATAGCGAAAAGTAAGAAATCATTACCAATAATATTATCCATCTGAGTTGTTAACAATCTGCAATACCTAATGCCAAAATTAAAGCTAGAATCCTACAAACTCCAATTCGAGATCCAAATCTACTCCAAGAATATTTAACAATGTGAAAATGTAAAAACTCTCAAAGACTCAGGAATACACTGTGTGGGAACCCCTTTTCTTCTTTCAAAATATGAATTTATACGTTTCCAAAAACACAACACAAAGTCCAATTGGAGAGGTTAGTCGAGCTCATCGATCAACTTGGTGAACCACCGAGTTGTTCTTCTTCTCCCCTTTTGGCTTAACTCCTGCATGAAATTGTTCTTGAATATTAGGTGAGCTAGATCATGATCACCGATCTATTCGGTGACTCACCGAATCATTCTTTTGCTCGTCAAGCTAGCTTGGTACATGGGCTACTTTGACTTTTGGCAAGCCAGAGGCTCACTCGGTGAGTCATCGAGTGACTTTTGCGAGGTCCAACTTCATTTTCTTCAAATTTTTCAACTTTTTCGATCCTTTTCGCATTGTAATTCCCTTGCCTTGTTTTTAACCCTTTATTGTTGCCTATCAACACATTAACATGAGTTATGAGCATAAAGTAGGCATTGAGGACACTAAGTTATTGAATAATAAGCCTTAAATCAGTCAAAATTCCCGAATCATCACTCATCATACACCACCACTTTCTAGTTGGCCTATTTAACTGATATTTATTATAATCACCCTCTCTAAACTCAACCAAACAAGTGTATACAATTACTCATGACATCTGGTCAAAACCTCACGAGCATCGTCTCGTATATTCCATGAATACCTCCGAAGAGACAATATCAATGATCTGCTTAACATCTTTTATTACTCCATTGTCATAGAAATTGGAGGTACCACAAGTTGATCGACCACTTATATACCAATGTCATCTCAATATGGGGAGTTACAGTTGTAGGCTGCTCTCATAAGTCTGGAGTAACTTTCATTTAGGTCTGTTGCATACCACACAGTGATGCAAAAAGTTTTACAATGGTCATCTGAAGTTTTGACACAACTATAGGCCCATGTGGTAGCTGGCGATGAATGGAAGATTTCCATTCAATTGAAGCTCTTTTCATGTTAGGTTTGGCTTGCATTTGGTAAGAATTGGTGCTTTCAATGTGGTTTTGTTAATACTTGTAGGAAAATGAAGTAAAGAGCTAATTTAAAAGACATTTAAATAAACTAAGTGAAATTGAGGCAAAAAGAGATCAAAAGGAACAAAGATGAACTGGCAACCGAGTACTCATCGCGACCACGTGAAATAGAAGTCAGAATTGCATTCGGCAATAACATCATACATCAAAATCACATGGTTAGAGTTTGCGATCACGTGACTCATGACACTACTCATCGCGATTGTGTGAGTTAGTTGTCGCGACCGTAAAGAGCAAATGCCTGATGCCTGATGTATGGACAAAATTGATCCCCAAAAACCCTTTTTACACTTATCAGTAGTCATTTTGGAGAATAATTCATGGAATTCCTAACTTAGATTGTAACTCGTCTTAGAATATTATAGAGAGAAGACTTTCAAGGTTCATCTTTTGTGTTGATATTTGGAAGGCAAGTTTCCTCACAATTCATCTTTTAGATGGAAGATTATGTTCTTAATACTAATATATATTATCATTTGTATGACATGCATTGTGGGTGTAATTGCTAATTAAAATTGGGGTTTTGTGCTACAAATAGATAAATCCTTCGGGTCTTTAATTTCTCATTCTATTGCCTTTATAATTGATTCCATGCTTCACATCCATTAAATGAGTTTAATCTAATTATCATGTTTTCATTTATTATTTGAGAGTGGACACTCAAATTTAGATTAGATATTTGTTGGTTGTTGGAAAAAAGAATTTGTTAAGTGGATAATTAGATTGATAATTTCATATTAGCATTGAATTTTAAGTTAGCTCGACAGAGAGATTTATGCTTTCATTGTTGAATGGTAGACTTGCTTGTAAGAGAGGTCTATAATAAGGTAGTAGGTTTTTTTGTTGAATTGCATGATTGAGATCTAAATGAGATTTCATGATATGGCACAATGAGATCAAAAGATGATTTGTGTTGTTGATAATGATCTAGCATACCTATGATTGAATTAGCATGTGTTGAGTTGCAATGGATTGTTTGAATGATAATTGAGTTTCAAATTATTGAATTCTCTATTATCCTTTGCTTAGTAAGATCTTCAACCAATCCGGATTTTGTTACTAAAACTAATTTTATTTTAATATTGGTGTATTGTTAGTTTAGATTAAAACTAGTAGCTTGTATTTTTTTCTTTTTGATTATCGATTAATTATTCCTTGTGGGATTCGACCCCGATTAATTACTACTCGTAACTTGTTTTGTGAGTAATTTGAGTGTAATCCTTTACTGGACAGTGTTAGTATTGAATCTTAACCACATGAATAACTCTCAAATGCAACCTCCTTACATCCCTGGCTAAGATAGCAAAATAGCTCCTCCACGAAGGTCAAATGATCACCACATTGGACTTTGTCATATCGAAGACATGGGACTCATCAAGAATATATCGGCAAAGCATCAACAAATTGAAAACTAGATGAATATTTAAAAAGGAAAGTAGTAAGGCCAACTCATAAGCAACATCTCCAACTGCTTAAAGACTCTCAAAAGACACATAGGGTTAAGCTTGTCCCACCTCTCGAATCTCATCACGCCATTCTAGGGTGACTCTCAGAAGAAAACAAGATCACCAACATAAAAACTCAAAGGATGGCGCCTATGGTCAGCATATATCTTTTTCCTCTTTTGGACTTCCTATAGCTTGTCCTGAATCATACTAACTCGAGCCAATGCCTGTTAAAGTAAGTCCTCACCATGAGGCTTAAGATCCAATGCCTTAATATAACCAACTGGAGATCAGCAGTGCTTACCATATAATGCCTTGAATGAGGCCATATGAATACTAAAATGGTAGCTATTATTATAAGCAAACTCTGCTAAAGTCAAAAAACTAACTGACCTCTGAATTCTAACACACAAGCTCAATGTCCTCTAAAATCTAATTATTCTAATCTAACTACCCATTAGTCTATGGGTGAAATGTTTCGCTAAGATCAACCCAAGTTCCCAACTCATCCAGAAATGCCCTCCAGAATCTAAAAGGAGCTGAGAGCCTCTATAGGAGATAATAGTCATTAGCATCCCAGGAATAGGAACTACCTCTTGCACAAAGATATGAATCAAGTTCTCGCGACTGAAGGAAGACTGAGGGGAAAAAGAAATAAGGTGACTTGGTCAATCGATCCAGAATGACAAAATGCTATCAACACCTCGAGAAGTCTACAACAACCCCACAATAAAGTCCATGGTGATCCGATCCCACTTCCTCTCAAGAATGGGTAATATCTAAAATCACCACAAGGACTCAAGTGCTCAAACTTTACCTACTGGCAATACATCCAACAAGCTACATAGTCTACTATATCTCTTTACATATTGCTCCACCAGTAATGCTGCATGCCTCAAATATCTATACATGTTGGTCGTTCTCGAGTGAATAAACTATCTGGAGTTGTGAGCCTATTGAACTTCCATCTAAATCAAATCCCCAACTCTAGAAACACAAATACGACTACCAAATCTCTAAACACCCTTAGACTCTATGGCGGTCTCTCCAACATTACCATTCCAAACTAGATAACAAATAGCCACCAAACCCTCATTCTTGAACTGCTAACCACAAATCTACTCTAATAGGGTAGAGCGAGCCTCAATTTAAGATAAAACTGAATCTGGGATTGGAGTTATCTAGCTGAACCAATCTATTGGCCAAGGATGAGATGTGCAACGCCAAAGGTCTCTCTGAAATGGAAAGGGAGTCTTGAGTCCCCATACTCACCACCTTCTAATTTAAGGAATCCACCACCATATTTTCTTTTCCAGATGGTATATAATAAAGAGGTTGTAGTCCTTCAGTAGTTCAATCTACCTACAGTGCCTTGAATTAAGGTCCTTTTGGCTCAAAATATACTAAAGACTAAGATGATCTATGAATATCTCACAATTAACTTTGTACAAGTAGTGCTTCCAAATCTAAAGCACAAAAACTATTGCCGCCAGCTACCTATATCTTTGTTGGGTCTACCATAATCCTGTCCTTGGACACCATGTTCCCTCAAAATACGATATACTCAAGCTAGAAGTAACACTGTGAAAACATGGCATAAAGTCGTTGATCTCTCAAAGTGTGGCGCACAACACTCAGATATTGTTCATGCTCCTCTCCACTCCTTTCCACTCCTCTAATATACAAGCATATCATCAATGAACACAATGACAAAGGAGTCTATATAAGGCCTAAGAAAATGCATCATCAAGTTCAAAAAAGTTGGTGGTGGAATCGGTCAACCCAAAAGATATTACTAGGTATTGATAATAGTTGTAACGAGTCCTAAAATTTGTCTTAGGGATGTCCACTACAATAATCTTCAACTGAGGATAACTAAATCTTAAGTCAATCTAATACAATAGACAACACCCCGAAGCTAATCAAACAAGTCATTGATAAAAGGCTTAGAGTAATTATTTTTTGCTATGATCCTATTCATCTGCTTATAGTTGATACACATACACATGGAACAATTATTTTTCTTCACAAATAGAATGGGGAACATCAAGGTGAGACACTCAGTGTAATAAAGCCCTTACCCAAAACAACTTGAAACTAAAAATTAAGTTCCTTAAGCTTAGTAGGTGCCATATGGTAGGGTGGAATAGAAATCAGAAGAGTGCTCATCTCAAGTTTGATAGGAAAATCAATACCATGATTAGAAGGAAGATCAAATAAGTTAGTAGGAAAGACATCTGCAAATTCACATACAATAGGAATCAAATCAACTATGGGCCCTACTAGCATCATGTATATAAGACAAATAGGCTAAGCACCCGCTAGATACTATACTTGAGCCCGAACATAAGAGATAGTCCAGTCAGTGTGCGACTACCAGATCCCTGCCACACAACTGAGGAAATACTAGTCGTGGATAAGGTAACGATCTTATCAAAGCAATATAGGATTGAACGATAGGGGGATAATGAGTCCATGCCCATAATAACCTAAAAATCTAATATATTAAGCAAAATAAAATCACCCCAAATGTCACACTCTCGAATCAACACCATACTGTCTCTAAAGACTGATGAGTCTGAGATTTGGACTCATTTAGGGCCTTGTTTATATAGGTTTAGTGTCCTCAAATGCTAAATTTGTGCCATGAACTAATGAAAAATCCTTGAATTTCACGTATATGGATTGAAGAACAAAGAAAGGACACAAATAGGAAAAAAAGAAGACACAAGCTGAAAAAGAGAGAGAAAACCAAGCCTGACGATCGCCAAGAGAACCTGGGGAATCGCCAAATTACTCCAGATCACCGAAATTTATAGAACACTGAACCCGAAACAAGAAGAATTTAGGTGGTCTGTATTCCCTCTCAGAGAGTCACCGACTACATCAGCGAAGGATGACCATGTCACCGAAAGTACTAATTGAGACCAATGTGACTTCAAATTGGGGAGCTAAAAGACTAAAGGGCGCATCGTGAAACTGAACAATGATCTCGACTTAGATTGCTTATAATTACAGAGTTTGAATTAGAAAAAATGTGAAGAAAGAAGGCGAGAAGAAAGGACAATCAGCGAGTCGCCGAATGGTTGGCGAAGCCTGAATTTCATCGCTGATTGGCCCCAAAAGACACCTCAGATTAGTATAAATTAATTTTTGGAAGAGATAGAAGGTATTCAGAAATTGTGAGGAACAAAAGAAAGAGAGTGAAAACACTGCTATTGTTGATTTTTGAGTAATTTTAGTAAGAATTTTCAATTGGGTATTGTAATAGAGAAGATATTATTCATCTTAGAAGTTCTATTTTTCAAATACCCAGCCATGGAGCATGTAGTAGGTATTGAATTTCCTCCTTTTATGATGATTGGCTAAAACCCCGATCTTGGAGGTTTGACAATGTAACCAATTGCTGCGTTTGACTTAATGGGTGTTAGTTATTGTCGATTTTTAGTGTTAATTTGAAGTGGGTCTGAGTTATTACTGTGGTTTAACTCCTATATTGTATGTTTATTGCAATATACCTCAGGGTTTTATGCTTGCTTGAGAGAGAACTTTAGAACTAAGGTGATAACTTGGCATCCATAGCTAGTGGGTCATGATAGTTTCAGCTTCAGAAAGTGAAACTCAAGATTCCTCCTTTGTATCTAGCTCAAGAGAGTAAATTTGATGAGATTGTGGGATAGTCTTCTTATGGGGTACATTGAGGTTTGAAAGAACTCAATCGAAATAAGGTAATTGTTTGAGATAAAAGTGCCTTACCTAAAGTCCGTTCTACCCATGAAGAATTAACATGTTTGGTTAGTGAATCGCACCAGTTGAGTTGAACTTCCCAGTCTATTAGTCAATCCCCCAATCGTCTTCTCCTTATTTGATTGTTCATTGTTGATTTGTGATGTGGTTTTCTCGTCTAAAAACTGCTCGTTTGGAATAGTGATGCCCTCGAGTTTGGTTCATAGCTTCTTGGAACTTTTATTCCTTCAGCTACAAAAGTCATCGTTATAACTTCATATTCAAATTCAAAATAGAACTACTCTCTGTGGGATCGACCCCAACTCATTTAGTTAAGTTTTATACTGATTTATAATCATTGAATACCTAGAATTGGATAAGGTGTGCTTGAAACATTAAATCAAATGGCGTTGTTGCCGAGGAGTAGCGTTGTTTAGAGTTCTTTTATCAAAGTTTAACTTGTGAATTTTTCGGTTGTAGTTGAATCGATTTAGGTTGTATTGTGTTTGTGTTGGTTGTGCTGAGCAGAAGAGAGAATGAGTGAAACAGAGATGAATGGTAGCCAAGCAGGTCACTGAGATGAGGTTGATGATGTTAATAGTGTGCACAACCCAATCCAATTGGGTGAAATTGGTGCAATTTGCCTACCGTCAGCCGAAAAGGATGCTATATTTTATGTCACGAGCGCACCTCTTCTTCTCCTCCAAATGAAGGGAATTTATGAAGGGTTAAATCATGAAGAACCACGTGAGCATGTGAGGAATATAATAGATGTTTGGAGCCCGTTTTCATTCAAGAATGTGTCGCAAGAATCAATCTGGCTCAGGTTATTTCCACTATCTTTGACGGGGGAGGCTAGCAAATGGTTGGCTGAGTTACCAAATAAATTTATCACATCGTGCGATGAGCTTACCACAGTATTCAATGTGAGGTTCTTTCCCCCATCGAGGATGATGAAACTCAAAGATAGCATTCAAGATTTCAAGAGACTTGAGGGTGAACCTATCCATGCAACGTAGTTGAGGTTTAGGAAACTCCTACTTCAATGCCCTACTCACGGACTGCCAAACAATTTGTTGCTGCAATACTTCTACCGGAGTCATGATTCGGTAAATAAAAGAGTGGCTGATCAATTGGTCAGAGGGGGAATAGTGTTGTAATCGTTTCAAGTGGCTTCATTTCTTCTTGATGACATGACGAAAATAAACCAAGCTTGGTACACTCAAGAAGATCAAGTTTCACCCTTTTGCTTTAGAATGACTCAAGAGCAACTTGATAAGGAATGAGAAAGGGATGAGAACATCAAGAAGATTTTAGCTCAAATGGAACTACTTCAAGCACATGTGTTAGAGAATGTGAAAAGGCCCAAAGGAACAAATGGAGTATTTTGAGTTGAGGAGAGTTCTTCTTCAATCTATGCAAAGCCGCAGGTGAATCAAGGTTGGAAGTCTTATGGATATGAGAAGGGCTTCCACCCACGTCACTTGCAGCAGGGTGGAAGTCAAGGTTGGAACTCTTACAAAGAAGAAGACCGGAGAAAATACTATCAAGAATGAGTGGAGCAAAGGGATCCTTGGAAAAGAAAGGATGATCATGAAGAGAACCACACCCAATCGAGTGAAAGTCCAAAGTCAATTGGGAGTACAAGTAGTCCCCGGGTGGATGATTTGTTGTCTCGCATCCTTGATAAAGTTGAAGGATCGGATGACTTACTAAAAGGGATGAAATCCAACTTCTCATATTTGAACAACAGAGTGAATTCTCATGCTCATGCAATCAAGCTACTTGAAGGTCAGTTAAGTCAACTTTTGGCACAATTGGGACCGAAAGAAATGGGGGATGACACTACAACAAAAAAGGGATATAATGGCAATTAAAAATGGCATTAGCGTCCATATGTATGGCCGCTAAAGCCTTTACCGGCCAATGACCTTTGGCCGCTGTATCAGGGGTCGGCAAAGGCTTTTGCGGCCATTTGAACAAAAGCTGGTAAAGCCAAGCTCTTTTGCCGCTAAAACTCATTTGATTTAGTGGCAATTTGTTGCGGCAATTAAAAAGGCTGTTAAATCCAATCCAAAGCGATTAGTTATTCTCATGTAGCATCCATTTTTATGGCCAGTAAAACCAACTAAATTGTCGCTAAAACACATTTGTTCTTGCAGCAATTTAGATGGTTGTTAAATCAAATAAAAACAGTTAGTTATACTTGTGTAGCGTCCATTTTTATTGCCGGTAAATCCTACTAAATTGCCGCTAAAACACATTAGTTCTAGTGGCAATTAAAATAGTTGTTAAATCAAATTTAAAACGACAATCATGTTCATGTAGCGTCCATCTTTATAGCTGGTAAATTCAATAAAATTGCCGCTAAAAGCTCATATATTTAACGACAATAGTTTGGTGGCAATTATAAAGGCTAGAATATCCTTTTGTAAACATCTTAATTTCCCCCATTTACCGTCCAATGTTTTTGGCTAGAAAAATCACTTAGTTTGACGCTAAAAGTCACAAACTTTAACGACCAATTGGTTAGCCAGAATAAATAATGACTACATCCATTCATAAAATTATCTAGTTCGCACTTCTACTGATAAGTTTATAACTCATAAATCCAACAAAATTCTAATCAAAAGAAAGCCTATTAGATGCAATGATGTTTATCAAATGCTAAAAAATATATAATATAATTCATAGAACATAATATATCTCATCAAATCTAAACAAAATGAAGTATTAATCCAAACTATAGTATCACAACTTTAAAACTACACTTATATTAACGAAATATCTAGTATCATTATATAATCAATCCAATAAAATAGTGTCTTCAAAGAATTTCCACAATGGTTCACCGTATTGAAATATTTCATAGGCAAAATTTTTGAACGTCATACCGCATGACTTGAAATAATAAAATAAATGTGTCAAAAGATGAAATCCAATTGATGAAAACATTACGAGATAGGCCAAGTTCTCATACTTGAACGAAATATTTACTAGACCAAATGTTACATAAAAAAAGCTATGTGCAAATATCAATGACCCTAGTTTCTCCCCTTATTAATACAAATACATTTAGCAGTAACAAAGTTCCAGTTCAAATCCATATAACATAAGAAAGAGTGAATTATATTATCTCATAGAAAACAACTCAAAGATCCAACTAACTATACTATAGGGGCAGGCAACTATGCCGATGACTTTGGGATAAAATTCAAGGGATGGCAATGCATCAACATCATTATCTCAATTGGAAAATGCAAAATCCATGGTATGCAGAAGACAACTCAGTATGAAGATATTCACAACCTAGACAACAAACAATGAAAAAGCAGAAGCACATTCATAGCATGTGCAACAAACAATGCAAGAACGGAAGCTTATTAACAGCCTGAGTAGCAAACTATGAAAAACAGTTCAGAGGAAAAAAGCTATGAGAGGAATTACACCTGAAGCAATCTGCCCCATATCAATCAATAAAAAGAGGTAACAACTTAGCAGACTGGAAAGATACAAAATACACCACAGTAATGCAGGCCTGCTGAATGTACAATACATATACATACACACACATACATTAATTTATGTCTCAAAACCCCTGTTCAATAGGGGATGACAACCGATCAAATTTACATCAGTATTGAACACTTAAAACCTATTTAAGGTTTCTTACCGCTGGGTAACCCCACAATAGACCAACTGTCATTTGCAGCTAATGCCTTAAACTCCTTACGCATAGCATGACACTCAGGCTCAGAAGCAGCTTGAGTGTAAGAGCAGGGTTCAAAAACATGATGCAGACTAAGGGTTTAAGACTAGATGATTCAGAATGAGAGCAATCAACAAACTGAAAAGCATTACAAAGATACTACTGGAGGTAACAAGTTGATGACAGGTCTTAGTAGATCTTCTAGGTGAAAGAATACATTGTACAAAGCAAGACTAGGAAACAGTGTTAAGGAGACAATGTTAGAGACTTTAACTTTGTATCCATTTAGAAGTGAAACAAGACAAGGAATAGGTAATGTTTTAACATTGAAGAGTAAAGAAAGGTCAGATCGATGTCGTGATCTGATGCTCCAGAATCTATAGTCCAAATGGTATCACTAATCTTAGTAAGTAAATAAGTTTTGAACAAAACATTGTCAGTCAAGATTTTACCTGTAAAGTTAGCAGATGCTATGAGGATTAGTGAGTGGTAAAAGATGAGAGTGTTGCAAGTGGGACAGTATGTAGAAGGACTGATCTTTAGTCAGACTAGAAACATTGACTGGCAGGTTAGAAACACGAGATAAATTAAACCAGAACATCAGATTGTGCACCTGTATGACCAGGACCAGAAGTTGCAAATTCAGCATGTGTTGCTGTCTTCCTTAGACCAGTAATCAGACCACTAATATGCAACTATACCAACAAAACCTATAGATAAAACTAACTACACTTCAAGAACTGCAACAATACCAACAAAACCTATAGATGCAACTATACCAACAAAACCAATAAAAACGGGCAGCAGGCCAGAGAATGATAGCAACAGAAAGAGGTGTGCTCTATGTTGTTTGGTAACTTTGGTATATGTCATTTTGGGCTTAATTTCTTCTCTGCTTGTATGGCTTTGCTCGTCATAGCTTCTCTTTTGTGAATACTACTTCAAGTTATACAAATCATGATTGTCTTATCAGGTAAGACTAATGATTGGACAGCGAAGGAACTACGGCAAACTGCTGAAGCAGAGGATACAATGCTATTATGTAAGTCCCTTATCCTTGTGCATGCTACTTTATACTTTATAGGAGAACAAAAATGAGCAGGTAATTTGATCCAGATGTTTCAAGTACAGAAATTGTTCAGAAAGCAAACCTTTTCAACTGTTTCATTAATGGTAGTTATCTTTTTATTTAAAGTATTCTTATTGAAAAACAGAACGTAAAAAAGTTGTTTCGTTGAAGAAGGCTCCTGTTCTCAAGAAGTAAATATATTCATTGGATGATTAGAGGACTAATTTTAGTAATCGAACAATTAATATTCAGGTATACCAACAGATGTTATAGATAAAACTAACTACATTTCAGGGGCTAGCAACAATGTAGATGAATCCAGGATAAAATTCAAGGGCCGGCAAAGCATCGACAAGAGCTATCTCAATAAGAAAATGTAAAATTGATGATGTGTAGATAATAAAAAACATAGAGAACAAGGGATGAGGTGTATATGGATTAGTTCAAGTAATCAGATCATTAACACTTAGCTATAAAAATAGAACCTATAGATAAAACTAACTACACATCATGGACGAGCAAGAATCAAGATGAATTTGGACTCGAATAGTAACTCAAATAGTCGCATCGAAGGATAAAGATGAGTAATACCATGAGAAGTTGGAGTATTTTCAGCAACAATAGGTATCCCTCTTGTTTGTGCTATTTGTCCATGGCCACTATCAGTGTTGTGGACCTGATAAATATTAACACAATAGTTAAAAATACTTTTAAATAATTAAATTTTATTAAAAAATAATGTCTAAAACTTATGGAATCAAGTTACCTGTCCACTTGAGGTGCCATTGATATTTTGAGGCATGGATTCATTAGGAGCATGCTTGCGCATGAATTTTCGCATTTGGAGTAATTCTAAATGCATATTATCCTGATTTTGTTTCATAATATTAATTTCTTCATTTTGTTTCGCCTTCAATTCATTTATCTCCTGTTCTAACCTTTGTACAATTTCATTAGATGAATCCTCTTCATCAATGTTCTCTAAGAAAGATCTACTACCCCATAGAGCAGAAGGAGTTGGATCAATTCCTAAACCACGAACATACCCACTTCTTTCATTTCCTAATACATGGGAATACACATCACCTTTCCAAGCAACACGGTGAGGAGGTTGGTCAGTAGATCCCTCACTATTGCTCATCTTATCATTTATCATGTCCTGACTAAAGAAAATATATTAAATCCAATTTGGAATTCATCTGTTCGCTTTTTCTATTTTTCCCTTAATTTTTTCCAATGTAGATAATAAAAGAAAGAAGAAATTTTACAATTGCTTTGGCTGAATCATCATCCAATGGTCTACCATCCACACGTTGTTTATGAGTTAATAAGAATATTTCTGCTCGTGTAGGCTCTCTACCATTTGCAGTCTAATACAAGAAAATTGATGTCATCTATGCTTGACAAGAAGGGTTAAATTATTATAGTTTTTAATTTCAGCAGGGTTACCTGCTCATCCATCAAGGTAGCAGTACTTTTGGATCCTCCTGTGTGAGGCATCTTTTGCTTGGTCCTATTATTCCTATTTGCTTGGGTACGTCTCTGTCATTGAAAAATTAAAACAATATCTTATGATTTATAAATAAAAATTGAGCATAACAAAAATCTAAACACTACAAAAATTAGCAACTAGGAGAATGCTATAAATATTTGTTGATACCTTAGCTTTGTCGGAAAGCCAATAAGATACAAGACCACTCCATTGATCTCTTGGTATACGGCTTGGTCTATTTTTTAGCAAAACGTCTTTAGTCTTATACTTTGGAATATGGTCACCTTTTAACTGACACTTGTAATCTTTCCATTTCTTTCCTAGTGACTTTAAGACAAAGGCTTCTCCGCATTTTGGGATAAAGAATTTCTTCTGAAAAAATAAAGCCCACATTAAGAAAATAGAATCATGTACAACAGACCTTTCTCACCTCATAATAATAACTACACCATACCCTCACAAAATTCAGCAATTTCTTCTTTTCCTCATTGTTGAAATTTCTCCAATCATCTACGTGTAGGGGTGTTAGTTCTGGAGTTCTTGCAATAATTCCTAGAAAGCTAGAAAGTTTTCGACCCTCTTTTCCAATAGCTTGATTACGACTATTAAACGACACATCAACTGTTTTCCCCGGAGGAAGTTTCCAAATATCTTTTAGTAAAGTAGGTCCACGTACCTTTCTTGCCTCTAAATTACCTAGAAGGAAATATAATTGAAGGACATCAAATGATAAAAACTTATATGGTTAAACAATTGAGAGATACTTTGCAATATGTTAAATAATAGTATCACGACAAAACAATAGAAAACAAAAACAATATATTATACATGTTGCCTACCTGATGTATCTTTTTAAAATTATGTCTTACTCAGATTTTCACTATGCTGCAATTCTGGAGTACCAGAGTATAGAGATTCTTGAATAAGACAGTATCGCAAGAAAAATATTAAAGGTTACAAACTTATTATTCTTGAACTTGACTCACTAATTGTTCTAATTTGACTCTGGATGGAATAGATATCCAGCTCATTCTTTCTTTAAACAAGTTTTCTGAACATAATTAGACAGACATAATTGGAAGATGTGGCTGAAGGAAGCTTTGAGACTCATCTAATACATGACTCTCATTTTCTTATGTTATCATTTATAATCTTTAGAGATATATTGGCTTTACCTATGCATCTATACAAGCAGAAAATCGAAGAGGTTATCTGACAAGAAACTAAAACAGTACAATGTCAAGTTTCCAGCAAATGTTTACATTTTTTAGCTTTTCACACTGAAAGATACAGAGAATGGACCATAGTAATAAAAAACTCTTCAATTCCATCAACATTGTTTTCCTAGCATGTATAACTAATAAGAAGTAGACATATTAAAATGTATTACCTGATTCATCAGTGCCACCAACAGAATTAGTCAGCTCATTAGATTGATCATCGTGATCTTGGGTTTGATTGTGATTCTCACTATTTATCATCTGCTCAATATAAGGCTGGGCTTGATCGTTGTTCTGTTCATCCATCAACTGCTCAACATATTGTCGCAGACCTTCATCATTTTGTAGTTGAAAGTCCAATCTGTTGTGACCTCTAGTTTGCATACTTTCTTATCTAAAACGAAATAACTATGTAGATGCATTAAGTTGTACTAGTAGCAGAATTACAGGACACATCTAATACAAGAGAAAGCATTATCATCTTAAGCTTTGAAAACACATACTAATGCACTAGAAATAAAAAAAAAAATCAAATTCACAATAACACATTAATACTTCATAATCAAAAGGATCGAAAAACAAAATAAAAGAAAGACAAGCACTGAAAGTTCACTCAAAACATTCACTAATCAACCAACACAAACATGAAAAATTTATAGCCAACCCACATTCATCATCTATAACCACCTATCATTCAGGATCACTTTCATTTTCAATATCATTTCCTTCTTCGAGATTAGCTTCACCGTTATTTGGAGAAGCTTGAGTATGGACTTCCATATCAATTACTATCCCATCGACTGCACTCCTTACCCAATCATTATTCTCAAACTTTGAAACATGGGAATTTTCTAAGATAGCCAAGTCAGTGGAATCACTCTGCATTGATGACTCGAGTTGCACAGTATTTTCCTCTCCCATATCAAAAACATCTCTAGGTCTAATTAACCTAGGGACAAACCATTCATGATCATGAGGATCTTGTACAAATATTACTTGTTGAGATTGTTCTGCAAAATTAAAGGGTTCATGACGGTCTCCGTCGCCAGAATCAGCCAAGCGTGAAAAATTCACAACTATGAAACCCAAGTCATCTTCCATAACTCCTCTACCTTTGGTTACATCAACCCAATCACACTTAAATAAGACAACCTAAAATTCTTCATAGTAGTTTAACTCCACAATTTCAGTCAATCTACCATAATATGAGATATTTGCAGACTTTGGAGCATTGTCGCTTGAACTTGCATAACTTTCGGTTTTTGAAATGACCATAACACCACTATTTTGTGTTTCTAGGTACTCTTCACTTTGTTTTGTTCTGAACCTATACCCATTATATAAATCATACGCATTAAATCTTTTCGCAATGCAACTCGGCCCTTTTGCAAGAACTTTAATATTCTTTAAGATATCAGATGTGACCTCCAACTCTTTTACCTAACCAAATAGAAAGATTAAACTATAAATTTGGATACAAGGACGAGTAAAATAATTAAGGTAACCAATAACTTAGTCATACTACTTACTTTCTCCTTGAACCACTCACTAAATGTATCGAAATGCATACGATCAACTTGATGTTGTGTCAAACGACGCTTACGATGTGATCTCTTAATTTCAGCAATATGTTCTCTGTTCATGTGATTCATATATATCAATTTTTTTATCAAATGAAGTAATATACACTTAATCAACAATATATATAACACTTACTTTTTATAACTCTCAACCACCTCTGACTCACAATTGAAGAGCACATGTTGATGTGCCTGTAACAGTGTTTTCTCATCTATTTCATATACATCTACTCCACCGTATGACTCTCCAATAGTAGGAAAAAGACATCTGTCTTTACTAGTCTCATGCTCAATCTCATCACTGTATCTTCTTGAACAATAAGACTTTGAATCTCCACCGTCCAAATTTCGTGAGCAAAATGTCAAACATTCATTTGCTATGTATGCTTCTGCTATTGAACCTTCAGGACATGCACGATTACGAACATATGATTTTAAAGTACCCAAGTACCTATGGAATAAATTAATATTATTAGTTTTATATTATAATATTTAACAACTAAAGATATATATTATAAAGATTCAGTGATATAATGCATACCTCTCAATTGGGTACATCCAACGATAATGTACCGGACCGGCAAGTTTAGCCTCAGTTGCTAAGTGAGTAACCAAGTGTACCATAACAGTAAAGAATCCTGGGGGAAAGAGTTTCTCCATATTGGACAATGTTTCTGGAATTTTTTCTTCAAGTAATTTTAACTCTTCTAGTTTTAGAACTTTGCTACATAAAACACGAAAGAATGTGCATAGTTCAATTAAAAAAGATTTAACTCTTTTATTTGTTGATCTCCGCAAGGCAAGAAGAAGAAGTTCTTGCATTATAACATGACAATCATGAGTTTTTAGTCCAGATATCTTTCGCTTGCAAATCCAACGTGAGATATTAGAGGCATAGCCATGTGGAAATTTGGCATTTTGTAGTACTTCATAAAACATCTCTTTTTCATTTGAAGACATAGTGAAATAAGTAGGAGGAAGATATGCTCTCCCACTAGCTCGATATTGCGGCCATAAGCTTGGTCTTATTTTCATCTCCTTCAAGTCCAATCGTGCTTCTATATTGTCTTTTGGCGTTTTACCCAGAACCAATAGTGTATATTATGTTATCACAAACATTCTTCTCTATGTGCATTACATCAAGATTATGGCGCACCAAGTTATACTCCCAATAAGGAAGATAAAAAAATATGGTCCTCTTTTTCCATGTATTTTTCATCACCCCACTTACCTCTTCACTTGACTTGCCTAGAGTAAACTTTATATCTTTAACTTGATCCAGCACTTGTGACCCAGATATTGCGCAAGGTGCTGGTCTTGTTT
>JAJOOS010079997.1:0-18471 GCA_029582725.1 Solanum chiquidenum | reverse complement strand
GGGTTAAGGGTTTCAAGTTAGAGTTTTATTAGGTTTAGGGTTTTATGTTAGGGTTTTTAAGGTTTAGTGATGTGGGTTTTTTAGGTTAAGGTTTTTTGGGTTTTATAGGTTTAATGTTTAAGGCTTACGGTTTTTAGTTTTTTTGAAATTTTTAGGATTTAGCATATACGATTTAGGGCTTTATAGATTTAGAGCTTAGAGTTATGTCGGTTTTGGGATTTTTGGGTTTTTTAGGGTTTTTAACGGTTAAGTGTTGATTAGGGTTCTTTAGGGTTTAGGGTTTAGGGATTAGTTTTTTTGTGTGTTTTTTACGTATAGGGGTTTTTGGGTTTTTTAGGGCTTGTAAGGGTTTAGTGGTTCTTAGGGTTTTCTAGGATTTAGGGTTTAGGGCTTAGTTTTTTTTTGTGTTTTTCAGGTTTAAGGTTTACAATTTTTTAGGTTTTCGTGTTTAGAGCATAGGATTTTGTGGGGGTTTTAAATGCTTTTTAGGGTCAACATTAGGGTTTATAGGACTTAGGGTTATTTAAGGTTTAGGGTTTAGGGTTTCTTAGGATTTTAGGTTTAGGATTAGGGTTTTTTGGTGTTTTTTAGGGTTTAGCATATACAATTTAGGGCTTTATAAGGTTTAGAGCTTAGAGTTTTTTAGGTACATGGGTTTATATGTTTTTTTAGGGTTTTTACGGGTTAAGTGTTTCTTAGAGGTTTTTAGGGTTTATGGTTTAGAGATTCGGCTTTTTAGGGGTTTTAAATGGTTTTTTGGGTTATAGGATTGAGGGTTTCTTAAGGTTTAAGTTTTAAGGTTTAGGGTTTCTTAGGGTTTTAGGTTTAGGATTTATAGTTTTAGGTTAGGGTTAGTGGTTAGGGCTTAGGGTTTTTTTAGGTTTAGGGTTTTACATTAAGGGTTATATTTAGGTATATAAGGTTTAGGACTTTGGGTTTTTTAGGTTATGGTTTTTTATGATTTTATAGGTTTAGGGTTTAGAGCTTAGAGTTTTTAAGGTTTAGGGGTTATTAGGTTTTTTGGGGGTTTTAAGGGTTAAGTGTTTCTTAGAGTTCTTTAGGGTTTACGGTTCAGGGATTAGCTTTTTTTGTGTGTGTTTTAGGCTTAGGGTTTACTGATTCTTAGGATTTTGGGATTTGAGCTTAGGGTTGGTTAGGGGCTTTAAATGGTTTTAAGGGTTTATTTTAGGGTTTATAGGATTTACGGTTTCTTAAGGTTTAGGATTAGGTGTCTTAGGGTATTAGATTTAGGATTAAGGGTTTTTGGGTAGGATTTAGGGTTTAGGGCTTAGGATTATTTTAGGTTTAGGGTTTCAAGTTAAGGGTTTTATCTAGGTTCTTAGGGATTAGGGCTTTGAGTTTTTTAGGTTAAGGTTTTTAGGCTTTTATAGGTTTAGGGTTTAGGGATTAGGGATTAGGGTTTTTTTTAATGTATTTTTAGGGTTTAGCATATACAATTTAGGGCTTTAAAGGGTTTAGAGCTTCGAGTTTTTTTTAGGTTTAGGGATATTTAAGGGTTAAGTGTTTCTTAGGGTTTGCGGCTTAGGTTTTTTTTGTGTTTGTTAGGTCTAGGGTTTACAGATTTTTAGGATATAGGGTTTTTAGGGGTTTTAAATGGTTTTAGGGTTTATTTTAAAATTTATAGGATTTAGGGTTTCTTATTTTTAGGGTTTAGGGTTTTAATTTAGGGTTTAGAGCTTTTTTAGGTTGAGGGTTTTAGGTTAAGGATTTAGGGTTTTAGATTTAGGATTTAGTGTTTCAGGTTTGGATTTAAAGTTTTATGTTAGGGTTTAGGGTTTTTTTTGGTTTAGGGTTATAGGTTAAGGATTTTATCTAGATTTTTATGGCTTAGGGATTTGGGTTTTTTAGTGTTTTATAGGTTTATGGTTCTGGGCTTAGGTTTCTTTTGTGTTTTTTAGGGTTATGTAGTACGATTTAGGGCTTTATAGAGTTTAGAGCTTAGAGTTTTTTAGGTTTTGGGGTTTTTAGGGATTTTAACGGTTAAGTGTTTCTTACAGTTTAAGGTTTTGGACTTAGGTTTTTTTTTGTTTTTTAGATTTAGGGTTTTGAGCTTAGTGCTTTTTAGGGGTTTTAAATGGGTTTTAGGGTTTAGGGTACTTAGGGTTTCTTAAGGTTTATGATTTAGGTTTTTTTTAGGTTAACCGTTTTTCTTGGTTTTTAGGATTTAGAACTTTGGGTTTTTTAGGTTAAGGGTTTTTAGTGTTTTATAGGTTAAGGGTTTACGACTTAGGGTTTTTTTGGTGATTTTTTTTGGTTTAGCATATACGATTTAGGGATTTATACGATTTAGGGCTAAGAATTTTTTTAGGTTTAGTGGTTTTTAGGTTGTTAGGGTTTTTAAGGCTTAAGTGTTTCTTAGGGTTTTTTAGCGTTTCGGGTTTAGGGCTTATGATTTTTTTAAAAATCTTTTTTAAGTTTAGGGTTTACGGATTTTTAGGATTTTGGGTTTAGAGTTTACGGTTTTCTGGTGTCTATATATGGTTTTTAGGGTTTATTTTAGGGTTTATAGGATTTAGGGTTTCTTAAAGTTTAGGTGTTAGCATTTCTTATGGTTTTAGATTTAGGATTTAGAGTTTTAGGTTATGGTTTAGGGTTTAGGTCTTAGGTATTTTTAGGTTTAGAGTTTTACATTAAGAGTTTTATCTAGGCTTTTAGGATTTAGGGCTTTGGGTTTTTTAGGTTAAGGTTTTATAGCTTTTATAGGTTTAGGGTTTAGAGCTTATGGATTTTTGTGTTATTTAGGGTTTAGCATATACCTTTTAGGGATTTATAGTGTTTAGAGCTTAGAGTAATTTTGAGGTTTAGGAATTTTTGGGTTCTTTAGGATTTTTAAGGGTTAAGTATTTCTTAGGGTTTAGGGCTTAGGATTTTTTGTGTTTTTTAGGTTTAGGGTTTATGGATTTTTTGGATTTAGGGTTTAGAGCTTAGGATTTTGTAGGGGTTTAAAAAGATTTTAGGGTTTATTAGATTTAGGGTTTTATAAGGTTTACTAATTAGGGTTTCATAGGGTTTTAGGTTTATGTTATAGGGTTTTAAGGTTTAGGGATTAGGGCTTAGGTTTTATTTAGGTTTAGGGTTTTAGGTTAAGGGTTTGATTTAGGTTTTCAGGGTTTAGGGCTTTGGGTTTTTTAGGTTAAGGTTTTTTAGGATTTTATAGGTTTAGGATTGAGGGCTTAGGATTTTTTTCGATATTTTTTAGGGTTTAGCATATACTATTAGGGATTTATAGGGTTTTGATATTTGAGTTTGTTAGGTTTAAAGGTTTTTGTGTTTTTTAAGGGTTTTTATGGGTTAAGTGTTTCTTAGGGTTTTTTAGGGTTTAGGCTTTAGGGATTATTATTTTTTGTGTTTTTAGGTTTAGGGTTTGCGGATTTTTAGGATTTAGGGTTTAGATCTTAGAGTTTTGTAGAGGTTTGAAATGGTTTTTCGGATTTATTTTAGGGTTCATAGGATTTACTGTTTTTTAAGGTTTAGGGTTTCTTAGGGTTTTAGGTTTAGGATTTAGGGTTTTAGATTAGGGTTTAGGGTTTTTGGACTTCGGGTTTTTAAGGTTTGGGGTTTTCGGTTAAGGTTTTTATCTAGTTTTTTGGGGTTTTAGGTTAGGGCTTAGGTTTTTTTTTGTGCTTTTTAGGTTTAGGATTTACAAATATTTATGATTTAGGGTTTAGAGCTTTGGTTTTGTAGGGGTTTTAAATGGGGTTTAGTGTTTATTTTATGGTTTATAGGATTTAGGGTTTCTTAACGTTTAAGCTTTAAGGCTTCTTAGGATTTTAGGTTTAGGATTTAGGGTTTTTGGTTAGGTTGTAGGGTGTAGGGCTTAGGTTTTTTTTAGATTTAGGGTTTTAGGTTAAGGGTTTTATCTAGGTTTTTAGGATATAGGGCTTAGGTTTTTTTTTTGGGGTTTTAGGATTTAGCGTATACGATTTAGGGGTTTATAGTGTTTAGAGCTTAGTGTTTTTTAATTTTAGGGTTTTTTGTAAGGTTTTTATGGGTGAAGTGTTTCTTAGGGTTTTTTGGGTTTAGGGCTTAGGTTTGTTTTTGTGTTTTTTAGGTTGAGGGTTTATGGATTTTTAGCATTTAGGATTTAGATCTTAGGGTTTTGTAGGGCTTTTAAATGGGTTTAAGGGTTTATAATAGGGTTTATGGGATTTAGGGTTTCTTAAGGTTTAGTCTTTAGGGTTTCTTATGATTTTATGTTAGGATTTTTTAATATTTAACGTTAGGGTTAAGCATTTCGATTTAGGGTTTTATTAGGTTTCGGGTTTTATGTTAGGGTTTTTAAGGTTTAGTGATTTGGGTTTTTTAGGTTAAGGTTTTTTGGGTTTTATAGGTTTAATATTTAGGGCTTACGATTTTTGTTTTTTTTAGGATTTAGCATATACGATTTAGGGCTTTATAGGGTTTAAAGCTTAGAGTTTTTTCGATTTTGGGATTTTTGGGTTTTTTAGGATTTTTAAGGGTTAAGTGTTTCTTAGGGTTTAAGGTTTACATATTTTTAGGATTGATTGGATTTAGGGTTACATAAGATTTAGGGTTTAGGGTTTAAGGTCTATGATTTAGGGTTTTAGGTTAGGGTTTAGGGTTTAGGGCTTAGGGCTTTTTTGGGTTTAGGATTTTAGGTTAGGGTTTAGGGCTTAGGGTTTTTTTGTGTTAAGGGTTTTATCTATGTTTTTAGGATTTAGGGCTTTGGGTTTTTTAGGCTATGGTTTTTTAGGATTTTATAGGTGTAGGGTTTAGGGCATATGTTTTTCTTTGTGTGTTTTAGGGTTCAGCATATACGATTTAGGGCTTTATAGGGTTTTGAGCTTTAGAATATTTTAGGGTTTTTAAGGGTTAAGTGTTTCTTAGGGTTTTTTCGGGTTTAGGGTTTAGGGCTTAGGGCTTAGGTTTTTTTTATTATGTTTTTTAAGTTTAGAGTTTACGGGTTTTTAGGATTTGGGGTTTAGAGCTTAGGCTTTTGTAGGGGTTTTAATTGGTTTTTAGGTTTTAGTTTAGGGTTTAAAGGATTTTGGGTTTCTTAAGGTTTAGGATTTCTTAGGGTTTTAGGTTAGTGCTTATTGTTTTTTTAGGTTTGGGTTTTAGGTTAGGGCTTATTGTTTTTTTAGGTTTGGATTTTAAGTTAAGGGTTTTATCTAGGTTTTAGGGTTTAGGCTTTTTGGTGTTTTAGGTTATGGTTTTTTAAGATTTATAAGGTTTAGCATTTAGGGCTTAGGGTTTTCTTTTGTGTTTTTTAGGGTTTAGAATATACTATTTTGGGCTTTATAGGGTTTAGAGCTTAAAGGGTTTTAGGTTTAGGGGTTATTTAGGGTTTTTAAGGGTTATGTGTTTATTAGTTTTTTTAGGGTTTAGGGCTTAGGTTTTTTTTTGTTTTTTAGGTTTAGGGTTTACGGGTATTTATGATTTAGGGTTTAGAGCTTAGGGGTTGTCAATGGGTTTTAGGGTTAGGGTTTCTTACAATTTAGGGTTTAGGGTTTCTTAGGGCTTTAGGTTTAAGATATAGGGTTTTAGGTTAAGGTTTAGAGTTTTTTTAGGTTAAGGGTAATATGTTTCTTAGGGTTTTTTTAGGGTTTAGGGTTTAGGGCTTATTTTTTGTGTGTGTGTTTTAGAATTTAGGGTTCAAAGCTTAGGGTTTGTAGGGGTTTTAAATTGTTTATAGGGTTTATTTTAGGGTTCATAGGATTTGGGGTTTCGTAAGGTTTAGGGCTTAGGGTTTTAGGTTTAGTATTTAGGGTTTAAGGTTAGGGTTTAGGGCTTTGGGTTTGTAGGTTTAGGGTTTTATCTATGTTTTGAGGGTTTAGAGCTTTGGGTTTTTTAGGCTAATGGTTTTTAGAATTTTATATGTTTAGGGTTTAGGGTTTAGGGTATTTTAGGTTTAGAGGTTTTTGTATTTTTTAGGGTTTTAAAGGGTTAAGTGTTTCTTAGGGTTTTTTAGGGTTGGGTTTTTTTAGGGTTTAAGGTTTAGGGCATAGGGCTTTTTTGTGTTTTTTAGGCTTAGGGTTTATGGATTTTTAGGATTTAGTGTTTAGTGTTTAGAGTTTTGTAGGGGTTTTAAATGGTTTTTAGGGTTTATTTTAGGATTTATAGGATTTAAGGTTTCTTAAGGTTTTACGTAAGGGTTTAGGGTTTAGGGTTTATGGATTTGGGTTTTTTTAGGTTTAGGATTTTAGATTAACAGTTTTATATAGGTTTTTAGGGTTTAGCATATATGATTTTGGGGTTTATAGGGTTTAGAGATTAGAGGTTTCTAGGTTTAGGGGGTTTTGGGTTTTTAAGGTTTATGTTTTTCTAAGGGTTTTCTAGGGTTTTCTAGGGTTTAAGGTTTAGGGCTTAGGGTTTTTTGGTGTTTTTTAGGTTTAAGGTTTACATATTTTTAGGATCTAGGCTTTAGAGCCTAGGATTTTGTAGGGGTTTAGGGCTTAGGATTTTTTGGTGTTTTTTAGGTTTAAGGTTTACATATTTTTAGGATTTAGGATTTTAGATTAACGATTTTATATAGGTTTTTAGGGTTTAGGGTTTGGGTTTTTTAGGTTAAGGTTTTTTAGAGTTTTATAGCTTTAGGGTTTAGGGATTAGGGTTTTTCTTGTGTATTTTAGGGTTTAGCATATACGATTTAGGGGTTTATAGGGTTTAGAGCTTAGAGTTTTTTAGGTTTATGGGTTTTTGGCTTTTTAAGGGTTAAATTTTTCTAAGGGTTTTCTATGGTTTAAGGTTTAAGGTTAGGGTTTTTTGGACTTTTTTAGGTTTAAGGTTTACATATTTTTAGGATTTAGGCTTTAGAGCATAGGGTTTTGTAGGGGTTTAGGGCTTAGGGTCTTTTGGTGTTTTTTAGGTTTAAGGTTCACATATTTTTAGGATTCAGGATTTAGAGCTTAGGGTTTTGTAGGGGTTTATATACTAGGGTTTTTTGGGACTTTAAATGGTTTTAGGTTATAGGATTTAGGGTTTCTTAAGGTTTGGGGTTTCTTAAGGTTTAGGTTTTAGGGTTTCTTTGGGTTTTAGAGTTAAGTATTAGGGTTTAGGGCTTAGGGTTTTTTTAGGTTTAGGGTTTTAGATTAAGGGTTTTATCTAAGTTTTTAGGGTTTAGGGCTTTTGGGTTTTTAGATTAAGGTATTTTAGGGTTTTATAGGTTTATGGTTTTGGGCTTTGGTTTTTGTTTTTTTGTTTTTTAGGGTTCAGAATCTATGATTTATGGCTTTATAGGGTTTAGATCATAGAGTTTCTTAGGTTTAGGGGTTTTGGGGGATTTTTAGTGTTTTTAAGGATTAAGTGTTTCTTAGGGTTTTTTAGGCTTTATGGTTTAGAGCTTTAGGTTTTGTAGGGGTTTGAAATGGGTTTTAGGGTTTATTCTAGGGTTTGTATGATTTAGGGTTTCTTAAGAATTAGGGTTTACGGTTTCTTAGGGTTTTATGTTTAGAATTTAGAGTTTTAGTTTATGGTTTAGGGCCTATGGTTTTTTTAGGTTAACAATTTTAGTTTAAGGGTTTTATTTAGGTTTTTAGGGTTTTTAGGGATTTAGGGTTTATAGGATTTAGGGTTTCTTAAGTATTAGGGTTTTAGGTTTAGGATTTAGGGTTTTAGGTTAGGGTTTAGGGATTAGGGCTTTGGGTTTTTTAGGTTTAGGGTTTTAGGTGAAGGGTTTTATCTAGGATTTTAGGGTTTAGGGCTTAAGGTGTTTTAGGGTTTCATAGGTTTATGGTTTAGGGCTTAGGGTTTTTTATATGTTTTTTAGGATTTAGTATTTACACTTAAGGGCTTTATAGGGTTTAGAGACTAGATTTTTTTAGGTTTAGGGTTTTTAAAGGTGTAAGTCTGTCTTAGGTTTTAGGGCTTAGGGTTTTTTGTGTTTTTTTGGTTTAGGGTTTAAATATTTTTAGGATTTAGGGTTTAGAGATTAGTGTTTTGTAGGGGGTTTAAATGGGTTTTAGAGTTTCTTTTGGGTTTATAGAATTTTGGGTTTCTTAAGGTTTAGGGTTTAGGGTTTCTTAGGGTTTTAGGATTGGGTTTAGGGTTTTAAGTTAAGGGTTTCATCTAGGTTTAGGGTCTTAGGTTAAGGCTTTTATCTAGGTTTTTAGGGTGGTTTAGTGCTTTGGATTTTTTAGGTTATGTTTTTTTTTTGTTTTATAGGTTAAGGGTTTAGGGTTTAGTTTTTTTTTGTGTTTTTTAGGGTTTAGCATATTCGATTTAGGGATTTATATGGGTTAGAGCTTAGAAATTTCTAGGTTTAGGGATTTTTGGATTTTTAAGGGTTAAGTGTTTCTTAGGGTTTTTCAGGGCTAAGGGCGTAGGGTGCTTTGTGTTTTTTAGGTTTAGTGTTAACGACTTTTTAGGATTTAGGTTTTAGAGATTTGGGTTTGATTGGGGTTTTAAATTATTTTTTGGGTTTATTTTAGGGTTTATAGGATTTAGGGTTTTGGGTTTAGGATATAGGGTTTTAGGCTAGTGTTCAGGGTATAGGACTTAGATTTTTTTTAGGTTTAGGATATAGGGTTTTAGGCTAGGGTTCAAGATTTAGGGCTTAGAGTTGTTCTAGGTTTAGGATATAGGGTTTTAGGGTAGGGTTCAGGGTTTAGGGCTTAGAGTTTTTTTAGGTTTAGGGTTTTATCTAGGTTTTTAGGGTTAAGGGCTTTGGGTTTTATAAGTTTAAGGTTTTTTAAGGGTTTTTAGATTTAGGGTTTAGGGCTTAGTTTTTTTTTGTATTTTTTAGGGTTTAGCATATACGATTTAGGGCTTTATAGGACTTAGAGATTAGAGTTTTTTTTAGGTTTAGGGTTTTTTGGGTTTTTTAGTGTTTTTAAGAATTAAGTGGTTCTTAGGGTTTGGGGGTTTTGTGTTTTTTAGGCTCAGGGTTACGAATTCTTAGGATTTAGGGTTTAGAACATAGTATTTAAATGGGTTTTAGGGTTTCTTAAGGTTTAGGGTTTAGGGTTTCTTATGGTTTTAGATTTAGGATGTAGGGTCTTAGGTTTTGGTTTGGTTTGGAGTTTTGGGCTTAGGGTTTTTTAGGTTTAGTGTTTTAGGTTAAGAGTTTTATCTAGGTTTTTAGGGTTTAGTGCTTTTGGTTTTTTGGGTTAAGGTTTTTTTTGGGTTTTATAGGTTAAGGGTTTAGTGCCTAGGTTTTTTTTGTGTTTTTAGGGTTTAGCATACATGGTTTTGGGATTTATAAGGTTTAGAGCTTAGAGTTTTTTTAGGTTTAGTGGTTTTTGGGTCTTTAGGGTTTTTAAGGGTTAAGTGTTTCTTAGTGGTTTTTAGGATTTATGGCTTAGGTTTTTTTTATGTTTTTTAGATTTAGCATTTACGGATTTTTAGGATTTAGGGTTTAGAGATTAGGGTTTTGTAGGGATTTTAAATTGTTTATAGCGTTTATTTTAGGGTTTTAGGATTTATTCTTAGGTTTAAGGTTTAGGATTTAGGGTTTTAGGTTAGGGTTTAGGGTTTAGGACTAGAGTTTTTTTAAATTTAAGGTTTTAGGTTAAGGGTTTTATCTAGGTTTTTCGGGATAGGGGCTTTGGGTTTTTAAAGTTAAGGTTTTTAGAGGGTTTAGCGCTTAGTGTTTTTTTTTTCCGATGTTGTTTAGGGTTTCGCATATACAATTTAGTGCTTTATAGGGTTTAGAGCTTAGAGTTATTTTAGGTTTAGGGGTTTTTGGATCTTTGGCGTTTTTAAGGATCAAGTGTTTCTTAGGGATTTTTAGGGTTTATAGGGTTTAGGGCTTACGGTTTTTTTGGTGTTTTTTTTTGTTTAGTATGTATATATTTTCAGGTTTAAGGGTTTAGATCGTAGGGTTTTGTAGTGGTTTTAAATGGTTTATAGGGTTTATTTTAGGGTTTATTGGATTTATCGTATCTTAAAGTTTAGGCTTTAGGGTATCTTGGGGTTTTAGTTTTAGGATTTAGGGTTTTAGGTTAGGGTTTAGGGTTTAGGTATTAGGTTTTTTTTAGATTCAGGGTTTTAGGTTAAGGGTTTTATATATGTTTTTAGCATTTAGTGTTTTGGATTTTTTAGGTTAAGGTTTCTTAGGATTTTATAGGTTTAGGGTTTATGTCTTATGGTTTTTTTTTGTCTTTTTTAGGGTTTAGCATATACAATTTAGGGCTTTATAGGGTTTTGAGCTTAGAGTTTTCTAGGTTTAGGGGTTTTTCTATTTTTAAGGGTTTTTTTGTTTAAGTGTTTCGTAGGATTTACGTTTTAGGGCTTACGTTTTTTTTGTACTTTTTAGGTTTAGGGTTTACGGATTTTTGGGATTTAGAGTTTAGAGCTTCAGGATTGGTAAGGGTTTTAAATAGTTTTTAGAATTTATTTTAGGGTTTATAGGATTTATGATTTGTTAAGGTTTATAGGGTTTAGAGCTTAGGGTTTTGTAGGGTTTTAAATTATTTTTGTGGTTTATTTTAGGGTTTCTTTAAGTTTAAGGTTTAGGGTTTAGGTTTAGGCTTAGGATTTAGGATATTAGGTTTCGGTTTATGGTTGGGCTTAGGGTTTTTTAGGTTTAGGGTTTAGGGCATAGGGTTTTTTTAGGTTTAGAGTTTTATGTTTTGGGTTTTATCTAGGTTTTTAGGATTAAGGGCTTAGGGTTTTTAATGTTTAGGGTTTTAGGTTAAGGGTTTTATCTAGGTTTTTTTTGGGTTTAGGACTTTTGGTTTTTTAGGTTAATGTTTTTTAGTGTTTTATAGGTTAAGGGTTCAGGTCTTAGGGTATTTTTTTTTAGGGTTTTTAGGGTTTAGCATATTTGATTTAGGGCTTTATAAGGTTTAGAGCTCAGATTTTTTTAGGTTTGGGATTTTTTAAAGATTTTTAAGGGTTATGTGTTTCTTAGGATTTTTAATGTTTAGGGGTTAGGGTTTAGGTTTTTTTTTTTTGTTTTTAGGTTTAGGGTTTACGGATTTTCAGGATATAGGGATTAGAGCTTCGGGTTTTTAGGCATTTTAAATGGATTTTAGGGTTTATTTTAGGGTTTATAGGATTTAGGGTTTCTTAAGGTTTATGGTTTAGGGTTACTTAGGGTTTTAGGTTAGGGTTTAGGGATTAGGGATTAGGGTTTTAGGTTAGGGTTTAGGAATTAGGTTTAGGGGTTTTAAGAGTTTTTAAGGGTTAAGTGTTTCTTAGGCTTTTTCATGGTTTAGGGTTTACCGATTTTTAGGATTTAGGTTTAGATCTTAGTTTTTTGAGGGTTTTTAAATTGTTTTTAGGATATATAGGATTTAGGGTTTCTTAAGGTTTAGGGTTTAGGGTTTCTTTGGGTTTTAGGTTTAGGATTTAGAGTTTTAGGTTTTGGTTTAGGGTTTAGGGCTAAGTTTTTTTTTTAGGTTTAGCGTCTTAGGTTATGGGTTTTATCTATGTTTTTAGGGTTTAGGGCCTTAGGTTTTTTAGGTTATGGTTTTTTAGGATTTTTTAGGTTTAGCGTTTAGAGTTTTGGATTGTATTTGTGTTTTTTAGGGTTTAGAATATAGGATTTAGGGCTTTATATGGTTTAGAGCTTAGAGTTTTTTGGGATTAGGTTTTTTAGGATTTTTTAGGTTTAGGGTTTAGAGTTTTATTTGTGTTTTTTAGGGTTCAGAATATATGATTTAGGGCTTTATATGGTTTAGAGCTTAGAGTTTTTTAGGTTTAGGTGTTTTTGGGTCTTTTTACGGGTTTTAAGGGTTAAGTATTTCTTAGGGTTCTTTAGAGTTTAGGGTTTAGGCCTTAGGCTTTTTTTGTGTTTTTTAGGTTTAGGATTTACGGATTTTTAGGATACAGTGTTTAGAGGTTAGGGTTTTGTAGGGGTTTTAAATGGGTTTTAGGGTTTATAGGACTTAGGGTTTTGTAGGTTTAGGGTTTAGGGTTTATTAGGGTTTAAGGTTTTAGGTTTAAGATTTGGGTTTTAGGTTAAGGTTTTAGGTTTAGGGTTTTAGGTTAATGAATTTATCTAGGCTTCTAGGGTTTAGGTCTTTGGGATTTTTAGGTTAAGGTTTTTAGGGTATTATAGATTTATGGTTTACGGCTTAGGTTTTTTTTGTGCTTTTAGGGTTTTGCATATACGATTTAGGGCTTTATAGGGTTTAGAGCTTCGAGTTTTTTAGGTGTAGGGTTTTTTGTGTTTTTTAGGTTTAGTGTTTACAAATTTTTACGATTTAGGGTTTAGAGCTTAGGGTTTTTTAGGGGTTTAAAATGGTTTTTAGGTTTCATTTTAGGGTTTATAGGATTTAGGGTTTCTTAAGGTTTAGGGTTTAGGGTTTCTTATGGTCTTAGGTTAGGGTTTACGGTTTTAGGTTAGGGTTTAGAGTTTAGGGCTTAGGTTTTTTTTGGTTTAGCATTTTAGGTTAAGGGTTTTAGGGCTTAATGCTTTGGATTTTTTAGGTTAATGTTATTTTAGGGTTTTATAGGTTAAGGGTTTAGGCTTAGGTTTTTTTTGTGTTTTTAGGGTTTAACATATACAGTTTAGAGATTTATGGGGTTTAGAGGTTAGATTTTTTTAGGTTTATGTCTTTTAGGGCCTTTTAGGGTTTTTTAGGGTTAACTGTTTCTTAGGGTTTAAGTCTTAGGTTTTTTTTTGTGTTTTTTAGGATTAGGGTTTACTGACTTTTAGGATTTAGGATTTACAGCTTAAGGTTTTGTAGGGGTTTTAAATGGTTTTTAGGATTTACTTTAGGGTTTATTGGATTTACGGATTCTTAAGGTTTAGGGTTTCTTAGAGTTTTATGTTTAGTATTTAGCGTTTTAGGTTAGGGTTTAGGGTTAAGGGCTAAGGGTCCGCCATTTCTCACAAAAGCCCATTCGATCCAAAAAGATGCTTTTGCCATATCCTGGCTTTCTTTTGACCCCTCCCTCCTATGCTTTCGCTATCGACTGACCGTCCTGTTAGCAGTGCTATACTAGATTGGCACCCTAACTGGTACCTATACAGCTACTCCTTGTCAGTTGCTATATTTTTTCACCTTGAGGCTGAGAGGTTAATTCCTTCCACTCTCAACCGCCTTTGCTTATCTTACTAGTAGCTCTATCTATTGGTACCAGCCAGGGAACTCCCTCTTTGCGAGCTACTTACTTTATCTGAACCCTCTACCGACAGATGCGTGAATTGCACTGGTCATTGTGCGGAATGCCCTCTAAGCCAGTCAGTCAATGGAGGGACTCAGGGCGTAAGGAATAGCACGCAAAAGACAGCCTGGAAAGACAAAGACATGATTTCAACATAAAAAGTGGAAATAGACCGATTTTATATCACCCTTCAATTCGAATTAGCAAAAGCATTGTCTCCTTGCATAATATGGATTCTCTTTTTCATAGTCTTTTAATTTTCTTCTTGTTGCATCTCGTCGATACGATAGGTTGATTTACCTTACTAGTCATATGCCCTAAAGGTTTACTGTCTGGATGGTACTTTTCAACAGATAAGCGTCCCAGATTCCATCGCCGCGGCCATCTGGTTCACCGGTACTACCAAAAAGTCTCATGCTTACGTTACTGTTATTGATGGTTTGATTATCTTGGACCACGAGGACCCCAGTCGTGCTTCTGGTTTCCTATAAAACGTCGATCAGAGAGCAGGGTTGTTCTAAGATATAGAAGTAGTTAAGGGCTTGACTAAGTAGTAGATATGGGGGTCCCACTCCAGTATCCGCTTTGATTCATGCAACTACTATGGTAACAGCTGGCGTTTTCATGATATTTAGGTTTAGTGTTTTAGGTAAAGGGTTTTATCTAGGTTTCTAGGGTTAGGGGCTTTGGGTTTTTAAGGTTATGGTTTTTAGGATTTTATAGGTTTAGGGTTTAGGGCATAGGTTTTTTTTTTGTTTATTAGGGTGTATCATATACGATTTAGGGCATTATATTGTTTAGAGCTTAGAGGTTTTTAGACTTGGGGATTTTTGGGTTTTTTAGAGCTTTTAAGAATTAAGTATTTCTTAGGGTCTTTTAGGGTTTGGGGTTTAGGGCTTAGTTTTTTTTTTGTGTTTTTAGGTTTAGGGTTTACGGATTTTCAAGATATAGGGAATAGAGCTTAGGGTTTTGTAGGGGTTTTAAATGGATTTTAGGGTTTATAGGATTTAGGGTTTCTTTTATGTTTACAATTTAGGGTTTTAGTTTAGGGTTTAGGGCTTAAGGTATTTTTCGTATTTCATAGGGTTTAGGGCTTAGGTTTTTTTTTTGTATTTTTAGGGTTCTTTAAGTTTGGGGTTTTTTCAAGGTTTTTAAGGGTTAAGTTTTTCTTAGGGTTATTTAAGGTTTAGGGTTTAGGGCTTAAGGTTTTTTTTTTTTTTTTTTTAGGTTTAGGGTTTACAGATTTTCAGGATTTAGGGTTTAGAGCTTAAGGTTTTGTAGGGGTTTTAACTAATTTTTAGGGTTTTTTAAGGTTTAGGTTTTAGGGTTTAAAGTTAGGGTTTAGGGATTAGGGCTTAGAGTTTTAGGTTATGGGTTTTATCTAGGTTTTTAGGGTTTAGGGCTTTGGGTTTTTTAGGTTAAGGTTTTTTAGGGTTTTATAGGTTCATGATTTAGGGCTTAGGTTTTTTTTTTATGTTTTCTAGGGTTTAGCATATAAGATTTAGGGCTTGATAGGGTTTAGAGCTTAGAGGTTTTTAGGTTTAGGGGTTATTGGGTTTTGTTAGGGTTTTTAAGAGTTAAGTGTTTTTTAGCGTTTTTTAGGATTTATGGTTTAGAGCTTAGGATTTTGTAGGGATTTTAAATGGTTTTTAGGGTTTATTTTAGGATTTTTAGGATTTAGGGTTTCTTGAGTTTTAGGGTTTAGAGTTTCTTAAGGCTATAGGTTTAGGATTTACAGTTTTAGGTTAGGGTTTATGGTTTAGACCTTAGGCTTTTTTTAGGTTTACGATTTTAGGTTAAGATTTTTATCTAGGTTTTAAGGGTTTAGTGCTTTGTGTTTTTTCGATTAAGGTTTTTAGGGTTTTAAAGGTTTAGGGATTAGGGCATAGTTTTTTTTTTTTGTATTTTTAAGGGTTCAACATATACGATTTAGGGTTTTATGGAGTTTAGAGTTTCGAGTTTTTTTTGGTTTAGTGGTTTTTAGGGTTTTTAAGGGTTAAGTATTTCTTAGGCTTTTCTAGGGTTTAGGGCTTCGTTTTTTTTTTTTGCATTTTTAAGGTTTAAGGGTTTATAGGATTTAGGGTTTCTTAAGGTTTAGCATTTAGGGTTTCTTAGGGCTTTAGGTTTAGGATTTAGGGTTTTAGGTTAGGGTCTAGGGTTTAGGGCTTAGGGTTTTTTTAGGTTTAGGGTTATAGGTTAAGCGCTTTATCTAGGTTTTTAGGGCTTAGGGATTTGGGTTTTTTAGTTTAAAGTTTTTTAGGGTTTTATAGGTTTATGGTTTAGGCTTAGGTTGTTTTTTGTATTTTGAAGATTTTGCATATACGATTTAGGGGTTTATCGAGTTTAGAGCTTAGAGTTTTTTAGGTTTAGGAGTTTTTGGGTTTTATTAGGGGTTTTATGGGTTAAGCGTTTCTTAGGATTTTTTAGGTTTTATGGTTTAGAGCTTAGGATTTTGTAGAGGTTTCCAATGGGTTTTAGGGTTTATTTTAGGGTTTGTTAAGGTTTAGGGTTTGTGGTTTCTTAGGGTTTTAGGTTTAGGATTTAGAGTTTTAGGTTAGGGTTTAGGGCTTAGGTCTTTTTTTTTTGTCTTTTTAGAGTTTTATCATATATGATTTAGGGCTTTATAGGGTTTAGAGCTTAGTGTTTTTTAGGTTTTTGGGTTTTTTAAGGTTTTAATGGGTTAAGTGTTTCTTACGGTTTTTTAGGGGCTTAGGGATTTTTTGTTTTGTTTTTTTGTTTTAGGGTTCACAGATTTTTGGATTAAGGTTTTAGATCTTACGGATTTTAGAGTTTATTTTAGAATTTCTTAAGGTTAGGGTTTAGGGTTTCTTAGGGTTTAGGATTTGGGGTTTTAGGTTAGGGCTTAGGGTTTTTTTAGGTTTAGGGTTTTAGGTTAATGATTTTATCTAGGTTTTTAGGGTTTTATAGGTTTAGGGGTCAAGGATTAGGGGATTGTTTTGTGTTTTTAGAGTTTAGTATATATGATTTAGGGCTTTATAGGGTCTGGAGCTTAGACTTTTTTACGTTTAGGGCTTTTTGATTTTTTTGGGTTTTTAAGAGTTAAGTGTTTCTTAGGGATTTTTAGGGTTCTTAAGGGTTAAGTGTTTCTTTGGGTTTTTTTAAGGTTTAGGGTTTTATTTTGATTTTTAGGGTTTAGGGCTTTGAGATTTTTAGGTTCAGGTTTTTTTGGATTTTATTGGTTTAGGGTTTAGGGATTAAAGTTTTTTTTTTGTGTTTTTTTTTAGGGTTTAGCATATTCGATTTAGCGCTTTATAGGGTTTATAGCTTAGAGTGGTTTTAGGTTTAGTTTTTTTTTGGTTTTTTAGGGTTTTTAAGGGTTATGTGTTTCTTCGGGTTTAAAAGGGTTTACGGTTTAAGGCTTAGGCTTTTTTGTGTTTTTTAGGTTTTGGTCTACAGATTTTGAGATTTTGGGTTTAGAGCTTAGGGCTTTGAAGGGTTTTAAATGGTTTTTAGGGTTTAGAGGAATTAGAGTTTCTTAACGTTTTGGGTTTAGGGTTTCTTAGGGTTTTAGATTTATGATTGAGGGTTTTAGGTTAGGGTGTAAGGTTTAGGGCTGAGTGTTTTTTTAGGCTTAGGATCTTAAGGTTAGGGTTTAGGGTTTTGGGCTTAGGTTTTTTTTAGGTTAAGGGTTTTATCTAGGTTTTTAGGATTTAGGGCTTTGGATTTTTTTTTTTGTGTTTTTTAGGGTTTAGCATATACAATTTATGGCTCTATATTGTTTTGAGGTTAGAGTGTTTTAGGGTTAGGGGTTTTGTATGTTTTGGGGTTTTTTAAGGGTTAAGTGTTTCTAAGTTTTTTTTTGTTTCTTAGGTTTAGGGTTTATGAATTTTTAGGATTTAGGGTTTAACACTTAGGATTTTGTAGGGGTTTTAAATGGTTTATAGGGTTTATTTTAGGATTTAGGATTTCTTAAGGTTTAGTGATTCTTAGGGTTTTAGGTTTAGAATTTTGGGTTTAGGGTTTAGGGTTTAGAGCTTAGGTTTTTTTCTTTTTTCTTTTAAGGGTTTAACATATACGATTTAGGGATTTATAGGGGTTAAAGCTTAGAATTTTTAGGTTTAGGGGTTTTTGTGTTTTTTTAGGGTTTTTAAGGGTTAAGTGTTTCTTAGGATTTTTTAGGGTTTAGAGTTTAGGGCTTAGGTTTTTTTTAGGTTTATGGTTTTAGGTTAAGAGTTTTATCTAGGTTTATAGGGTTTAGGGCTTTGGGTTTTTTAGGGTTTAGGGCTTAGGTTTTTTTTGTGTGTTTTATAGGGTTGAGCATATACGATTTAGGGCTTTATAGAGTTTAGAGCTTAGAGTTTTTTTAGTTTTAGGGTTTTTTGGAATTTTTGGGGTTTTTAAGGGTTAAGTGTCTCTTAGGGTTTTCTAGGATTTAGGGTTTAGCACTTAGGCTTTTTTTGTATTCTTTAGGTTTATGGTTTATAGAGTTTTAGGGTTTATAGTTTAGAGCTTAGGGTTTTATAGGGGTTTTAAACACTTTTTAAGGTTTATACACTACTAAAAAACTGCCAAAAAATGACAGAAAAAAGCGACGAACTGCGTCGCTTTTTTTGTCAAAAGCGACGGAAAAACGACGCAGTCAATCTTGTCGCTTTTTAGCTCGACGCTTTAACAAAAGCGACGGACTGCGTCGCTTATTGTTTTTTTTTAATAATTCGACGCCGTCCGTCGCTTTTTTAATTTTTATTTTTAAAAAAAATTTACAAAAAAGAGATGAAGTCCGTCGCTTTTCTTAATTTTTAATTTTTTTAGAATCTTGAAAAGCGACGGTCAATGAGACGCCGTCCGTCGCTTTTCTGAAAATAAAATTTTGAAAAATCCAAAAAAGTGACGGACTAAAGGACCCTGTCCGTCGCTTTTTCTGCGCTTTTTTTATAGCAAAAACTACAGTTTCTGCTGCCAACCTGCAAATTAAATTCAATCCAATATCGAATCAATTCAACTCATTCAAGCAAAAACACATAATTAACATGCTACAGAAAATATAAACTAACAAGCTTAATTAAGCCTTCAAAAATACCTAAATCCCAATTTAATGATTTATAAAGTCTTTCAAAATTCAAAAATTAGCTCATAAATACTACATTTCAAGATCTACAAAGTTCAAGCTTAACTAATTCATAAACAACAATTAAGTTTAAGATTTCAAATAATTAATTATATTCCTAATTAAGTTCAAGTTATTATAAATTAAGTTCAAAGTTCTAATTAAGTTCAAATATATTAAGGTCAATAGGATTTTAAGTACCTCAAAAATCAAATTAAATTCAAAGTTCTAATTAAGTTCAATTATTAAGTTCGAATTAAGCTCAACAAGACTTTAAGTTCATATTCTTAATTAAGTTCAAGTTATTATAAATTAAGTTCAAAGTTCTAATTAAATTAAAATATATACCAAGGTCAATAAGATTT